>CM060690.1:65803095-66046203 GCA_030686995.1 Artemisia argyi
AGAATTAAAACAAGTAAAGTTGTATTTATATCTTGAAACAAATGTAAAGCTTTTCAAAGAACTAAAATAAGCAAAGTTAGGATCATCACAAGTAAAGCTTTTCAAAGTATGAAACAAGTAAAGTTAGAATTGTTATTCACATAAAAAGCTTTTCAAATAATCAAACATATAAAGTTGTGTTTATATCTTTATGCAAACGTGAAGTTTCTAAAAGGATATTTAAGCTAAATAAGAATCGAAAAAGCGGTAAACTATTCAACCCCCTTCTAGTTTTCCACAATTGGTATCAGAGCTACGTTACTCAAGATCTTTAAAATAGAATGTATTTTAAAACTTGGATCGATCCATGGATTTTGAAAATCTCAAAGAAGGGCAACTTATTCAAAACCCACCGCTATTTGAAAAAGAAAATTTACTTGAATGGAAAAGTAATCTTGAAAACTATGTGAAATCAATTCATCAAGATCTTTGGCATATTAATTCTTTTGGTAATTTCAAATCAAAGAAAACAAGTTTTTTTTTGAAAACCAAGATAACTAACTTAAACTTGGTAAAAATACTAAAGCTAAAACAATGATTTATAAAGCTTTAGTACCAAATATGAAAGAATGATATTTGGAAAAATATGTTAAATTTTCATCAAGAAATATGTCAAACCAAAGATGATCAAGTTGATCTCACAAATGTATTAGAAATCTTAGATATATTAATTGATTGATTTTTAGTTGAGATGAATACATGTACTACTAGTTTAAATGTTTTAAATGAAGGTGTAAGTGAAGATGATTACTCATGACGAGCTCTTAGTGGACTTGCTTACGATTCATGGAATAACACGGATGAAGATGAAGCCAACCATCCGGTTTGTGATTCTAAACTAGATAAAACATCAAGCAAGGTACACGTTGAACCAAACGCTTTTGCTTTGACAAATTTATCCTAGAGTTTTCTAAACTAGAAAATGAGTCTAAACGCTTATGCAACATGGACCTAAAAACTATCTTCATGAATGAGTCTTCAAAATCTCTTAAGAATATCTTTGAAAAGGAAATCTTATTAGAAGATAAAATGTCTAGAATTGAGAGTAATGTTGAAATTAATCTAGAATGTAAATTATGTATAGATTACAAACATGAGATTAAAATGCAAAATGAGAAAGGAAAAATTATTAGTTAAATTTGATGAAAGCTCAAAATCTTTTGAAAGATTGTTGAGGAGTCAAAGGTTGTTTAAAGATAAAACCGGATTAGGATTTAACTCATAAGCATCATCAACTAATAAAACAAAGCATGTAAAATTTGTCAAACCTAGAAGAGAAATTTAGAGATAATTCAATCTCTAATAGAAACTCATGATTAAAGGATTAAGACTATCATTCTCTATGCCTTTATATGATTATCTAACCTTCTTGGATACATGAGTTATTGAGTTTCAAAGCGTGTCGTCAAACCAAGTTTTTACGCGTAATGCTTATCCGCTTGATAGCATCTCTATGCAATTTAAAAGGTACGCATTACTTCAACTTGACTTTGATTGTATCTTGTTTCTAGCATTATGTGTTCGAATATGTGTTATTTGTAATACTCTAGAGTGTCTACCTGCTATTTGTAAATAACTAAGATTAGATTCTATGCAACAAGGAATTTAGTCTTTAGTACTAGTAGGAGATATAAGGTGTTTTGGTTCTTTAACCATCAAGAGATAAACACAAAAAAAACTCTTGAGTATGTCTCACTTAACTCTTGCTTACAAGTGAGCTAACTAAGAATTTCCTAAATGTTAAAATGTCTAACACTTTTGTGATGCTTGCAAAACAAACCTTTGTTAAACAATTTTCTCAAACACCATACTTTGAGTTTTTAATTGTGTTTTTCTTTAATCACTCCTTTATGATAATCTCACATAAAACACACAAGGTGAAATAAATCACATTAGCATACATTAGGATGTGTGAAAGAAAATGAGTTTTCAACATCTAGGATTTACTCATCAAATGTGACACATAGTCTCATGATGTTGTACCTCTTGGACTTTTTCAAAACAAATAGAGTTCATGGTGTCTTAAGTAAGAAAACCCAAAGAGTCGAGGAGTCGTTGAATATGACATTTAACGAGTGATCTCCTCCTTCTAAGATATCATCTTTGGTAGATGATGACTTAGTCGAAAGTCCTAATGATGGCAAGACAAGCATGGAGTAAAAGCACAAAATAACATCCTCTCGCCTTAAGTCAAACATTGAATCAAGTAAAATTGACATAAGTTATAAAACTTGATTTATAGGTCATAGTTGTGTCTAAACAAATTCAACAAAAACAATTTTTGGAATTTAGAATAAAACAACTAGTGAAACAAAATTGATATTTCAAAGTGAGTATAGTGTCAATATTTGAAAGACTTTTTGACAATAAAAGCAAGCCACAAAAGCAAGGGTTTTTAACTTAAAGACATTCCTAGTTTCTCTCTTGTTCTTAATAGTTAAGTTTTTGATGACTTATCAAGAATGAGATTAGTAAATCCGTAGGTAAAACTAAACGTAGAGAAATGTTTGGGAGACTACTTGTTCTCATAACATTTAGACTCAACATTATGTTTAGCTTTTGTCTATGTGCTCGTGTTAAAGAAGATCCTTAAACAACTCGTTAGTTGAGCCTAGTTGGATACATCATTAGGTACTACACATCTAGGATTATGGTATCCCAAAAGAACGGGAATAGAAACCATAGTGTTTGACAAATGGAATTATGTCGGTAATAAGTTGATAAGATAAGCACAAGTGGTACTTGCACTTTTATACTTACTTATCCAATGAGTCTCCAAAACACGTAAGGTTCTCAAATTAGTTTTGATGGAGAAGCACATCAACAAGCTCCGCTTGAACAAGCAAACTCGCATCAACAACGGAATTCATCTTATCAACATTGTTATACCTTCAACAAAGGAAGCATCGACTTCAGCGACAATTCAATCCATTATGTTCTTAATTGACATATTGTGATCCATCATCATCGTCTTGGTAAAAATGTTCATTGAGGAACATCTTAACTAAGAAAGTCTTATACGTTAACCATTCTATCAACGTTTTCACAAAACCTCTTGAATGAGAAGCATTCATCATCCCTAGGCTTAGTAAAGGACTCATAAGACCTAAAACCTTAGTTTTGAACATTAGGATAAAACCACAAAAATCAAGACAATTCCTTTTGAGTTTTCCCTGCAGATCCCACGGCACCCTCAGACCATACGGGCGGAACCCACTTTTTGGTTCCGCCTGGTCCGCCAAATCTACATGATATTTTATTTTTAATTTCAAAACCAAACACCTCTTTACTCACAACTCCAACTTACCATCAGCCCATAAGATTCACAAAATGAGCAAAACTTCAAGCATATTCCTCATAACCTTTCATCACTCGAACCTCAAATAACCAATGTGAAATGAGAAACCGAGTTATCCTTTGTCATATCAATATCGAGTCATCCACCATTTCCATGCCCTCAAAGAAACCAAGAGTCAATATCATCTTCACCAATAACTCCACCTAGTCATCTTCACAAGAAGATTCCACAATGTAACCAAACAAGTGTGTCATCCCCACTATAACCTAACCTATTAAGATTAAACCACCTTTCATGATACATGAACCTATGTTCACCTTTGTGTCGCTCTTTGAAACAAAGGGCAATTGTCATATCCATACTCTCATTAACATATTTGTCTATGTCGTCAAAATTCAAGTGAATTTCATTATGAAATGCGTCTCTTCCACTTTCTAGCAAGTGAAGAACACAAAGAAGATATCCAAGCTTTAAGTGTTGTCAAACAATCACCACCTCATTTCACATATCCACTCTCGGTCGTCACCCATACTTTACCACCGTTCACCACATTGTTAAAACAAATGAAAAACGTCATTGAAACATCACTTGCATTATAAAACATTTTTAAGCATCAAAATGAGTCAAGTTAACCGTACCTCCATATTGCTTTCATATAAGCACACACTAGAACATACACATTACAATAGTCGTTTACTTAGACTAAAATGTGAAATTTTGATTTTCTAGGAATCATAATGCCTCCTCTAATTCACTACGACCACAAGGACACCATCAAGTACCTACCCAAACACCACAAAACCAAAGGTCGTACTCAAACTCAAATCGTTGTCTTCAAAGCCTTAGAAAAACAATATATCCATAAGGGTTGAACCATTGATCCATCCTTCTTAGAATGTACAAACCTCTATACGGAATTTGCGACAATCAACTTTGAGTGTCTCTTAGAAATCGACGAGCCTATTTGTTCTAAGTTCATTTTAGAATTCTATACATCCATCACCCTCTCCAAGGATGAGTATGGTCGCATGTCTATTAACTTTAGGGCTAGTAGTCATCAATACTCCTTCACCCTCGAGGAGTTTGCTCAAATCCTAGGTGTCCCAAACCATGGTACTTGCATCTACTCCGACTTGCACTCCCTCTCAACTCTTGACACACTCTTTGACCGCATCCATCCCTATGATACCCCTCTTGTGTCCAAAGATGAACTTCGTGACCACCTCTTCATTAGGACCACCAACACTAGGAGAACTAGAACCGGAAATGAGGTCATCAAGAACCCATATGGAATGGAATTCAATGAACTCAAGCCCCAATTCAAGGAATGGGAAGAACGCCTTAGAACCAATGTAATTAGCACCATAGGAAACCGGGATCACATCAATATTTGCCTTTGTTACATGCTCTACTCCTTGTCCGTTAGACAACCCTTCAACCTTGCCTACTCATGATCAAGAAAATGACCAACATTCCCGAGCAAGGCACAACGTCTATGCCATATGGAATGCTCTTGACCCGTGTCTTTAAGTTCATCTCTCCCATTCCATCAACTCCTAAGAAGTCTTCACCTAGACTGCTCTCTTATTCCACACGCTTTTGTCCCACTAAGTGATAGGAGAATCTACAAAGCCCAAGGTAAACATTTTCCAATTCTAGGCTTTGCCCAACTCTAGGCTCCCACATCTAGAATACATTTTCCAACTTTTGGATATTCGAAATGAGTCGGCGAAGTTCAAGCAAACAAAGGGGATGTTCAAAAACATCGAGAGATTTCTTGAAATGCTCAAGAAGAAGATTGACCATCTATGAGAGCGGGTGTGTAGGAGTGTTTGGCACTAGGTGCTATTTGAACGATTTGGTCATTTAAACATTACGTGTTATGTATTTGTGTGTTGGTAAGATATTTGGTACCATTTGGAACTTGTAGGAACTAACAATGATGCAGGAAGACAACATTTGGCAAGTTGTCAAATTTTCATGTTTATGAAATTTTCACTAAGTATAGTGAAATTCTCGACCTCAAGGTCAAAGTCCTATGATATGTGTGTTTACATGTTCAATTCTTGCATTGCCTAACTAGATATGCAGTATCTTTTTGATTTTAGGAGTTTTCGAAAAATTTGAAAATCGTCTCGCGGATCAAAATCGCGGACTGCCAATTTTTTCAGCCCTGGCGGATCTGGCGGTACCCAAAATTGGGGTCCGCCAGTGTAATTTCTGGGAAACCCAGAAATGGCCCAACGGACCAGACGGAACCCAAAACAGGGTTCCGCCTGTGTATTGTGAGGGTTCCGCCAGACACCTGCAGAAAATTTTTGTCATTTTTCTTAAGTCCAAAACTTGTAAAGTGTCAAACCATTATCCTAAGTGAGAAACATCTTCCATTAACTCCAATAACCATATTAAAACAACTCTCACTCACTAAAACAATTAGGAAGTCACTTCCCTCCAAAAATTCAAATTCAAACATAACTAACCCAAGGAAACCTTTTAAAGGATCCTTCAAACCATTGAAATATTTTCAACCAAATCACATCCCATGATCACAAAGCATTGAGTGCATATGTTGATCTTTCACTCCACCCTATTCCATTGAATTAACATCAAATGATGTGACATGGTCATGAAAATCATTTGAAACCTCATTCTTTGAATGGTAGAACATCAAATCCAAACACCCATTTCAACACCTTTTCAACCTTATAAATTTGAAAGTTTTGCAACAATTCAAATCACACCATAACCATCAAAATCCTTCTCAAAAAACCACTAGGATTAGTGTCAAATCTTGTTGCTTCAACAAAACCGTCAAGTCAAGCTCATCATCTTCAAGTGATGCTTCGCTTAACATTTCTTCACCTATCCAAGATTTCCTTAACCTTACTACCTCAACACCATCCTCAACACATTTCAATACCAATGTGCACTATTCAAGATTTGCTTAATCTTGCTACTTTAACACTTACACCAATGGAACTTTTCCATACACCACCAACATCACCACATCCACTATTGGAAACTTTTGAAAACCTATCACCTAAACCATCAAGCCCTCCATCATTGTCATTTTTTTTACACCATTGCCGAAATGAAAACCCAACAACAACCAACATTTCAACCAAATGAGTCATTGGATGATGCACCTCATCCACCATCATTGCTTGAGAGTTTGGCCTACCGTTATGCTAAATCCTCAATTTTTCCAAATGATCAAGGTCATAAACACCTACAATCATTTGTGTCTCAACCCATTCACAAAAACCTTCATGGTAACCATTTACAAATAACCAAGCCTACACCATTTTGTTCAAACAACAACCACCACAACAACAATAACTACCACCACCACAAGAACCTTCCCAACACTTTGAATCTCTATTTTCTTCGTATAAGAAAATAGAAGCATCTCAATGATCTTCCATCAAGACCAACAAAACCACCACCTTTCACAAGTGAAAAACCACGGTCATTGCTTGACCAAATGAGTATTTTGACCACAACCAAACACCACAACAAGAATATCACCACCCAAAACCATTGTTGTCTCAAAGACATCCATGATCCTATAAACAATGAAATGAGGTTTATCCTAAACCACATTGTGGGACGTCTCAAGTTTAGAGTCTCCAAAATGAAACAAAACCGTTTCTTTTGGGAAAATGTTGCTCATTAAAACCAACAAACCAAGTTTAGAGCACCAACACCACCTCAAGTTTAGAGTCTCCAAAATGAAACAAAACCGTTTCTTTTGGAAAATGTTTCACCATTTAAACAAACAAACCAAAACTGTGTCATCCCCACAAGATTCAAAATGAAACCCGATACATCCTCCACCACCTACTCTTATTCTCAAACAACCTTACCCTTGTTTTGGAAGAATGTTTCTCATTAAGGAAAGTGATGGTTTCCTTTTTTATAAGAGTAGGATTTTTATATTCAGAGTTTCTTTTTATTTGGTCTTTTATTTTTAGAAGTAGGATGTTATTCACATCATTTCTCGTCTTTGACTTCCTAAAAGTCAAATTTTACATGAAATTAATTTTATCCTACTATGAGATATGCTTTATTTGTTGACCATTTAAAGTATTGTGATTGCACTATACCTTGTTATGGTAACTTGTATATCTTGTGTTTTAGAAACTAACTTTCTTTTTGTAGGATCATTTTCCATGTTTTCTTTCCTTGATACTCCATTTAGGGGAGTAATATTCAAGGGGGAGCATGAGTATTGCATTATTCCGCTTCACAACTCTTAGTTGTGTTTTAGACATGAAATGCTTTCATGACTTATCTTGTGCGGAAACTAACTTTTCTTTGGTAGGTTCAAAATCCATGTCTCCTCTCTTGGTACTCCATTTAGCGGGAGTATCATCCAAGGGGGAGCATGCGCATCTTTCCGCTTCACTACTCTTCTTTTTGTTTCGACAAAAAGGGGGAGAATTTATATTAAACTTGTTCTATTATTTTAACTTCCGCATCGCTAACTCTTTGCAAAAACAAGTTTTAATACTAACTTTATAAGACTTAACACTAAATCTTATGGCTTACTTTTAAATAAAGTTTATGTTTTGTCATCAACAAAAAGGGGGAGATTGTTAATACAAATATCGCCTATAAACGTTATTTATATTTTATGATCTTTGCTAAGTTTTGTTAATGACAAAGTATGAAGTTTAGCTATAAGTAAATCATCACTTTAAGTGTTTAAGTCTTGTTTAACTAAGGATTACATTTCTTTTTAAACAAAACATTGTTTTTATTTCTTAAATTAGAAAGTGTCTTGTCACATCACATTTATTTCTTAAAATTGTAATGTCACATCACATTTAGGGCAAGCTTTGTCCATATACATTTATGGTAAGAAAGAGTGTTTGACTAACCTTATGCTTGCTTACAAGTCTTGTGTTTGACTAGGTTTAATGTGATGTGACCTTGTTTGGTTTGGGAGATTTATTGCAAAAACCAACTGCAGCCCTGACGGTACCCTAGGGGTACACGGGCGGAACCCATCTGAGGGTTCCGCCTGATCCGCCAGACCTACAGAATGGTTTGCTATAAATACCAAACCATTTGTTAGTTTTGGGTCATCACTTTAGGACATATTTTCACATACTCTCTCAACTAACTCAGTAACCTTTTGATTTGTGTGATTCTCTTATGTAGCAAGGGACTTCACAAGATCATTCAAGAAGTTACAAGCTTCAACTCTAAAGTTGCAAGTCTTGGTAGCTTGGTCATATATAAGCTTTGATAGTTTATACTTCATGTGTGTCATGTATGTAGATGTAAGTGGTTAGTATTTTAGGCCTCAAAATACGTAGTGTGTCGGGAGTTGTTGTACCCTTGTAAAAGAACTAACGGGAGTGGTTGTACCCTTGGAAAAGAACTCGACATCTAGCTTTGTGTCGGTAAAAGTGTAAGCGACGTACGGGAGTGGTTGAACCCATGTAAAAGAACTCGACATCTAGCTTAGTGTCGGTAAAAGTGTAAGCGACGAATGGGAGTGGTTGTACCCTTGTAAAAGAACTCGACATCTAGCTTAGTGTCGGTAAAACTGTAAGCGACGTTGTAAAGGTTTTCTCCGCCGGTGAAAGGAGCTTGTTGATTAGTGCTTATAACTCTCGAGTTGGAAACTCGGGGCGTGGATGTAGGGCAAGGAAAAAGAGTCCTTGTAGCCGAACCACGATAAACAATCGTGTTGTGGTTTGATCGTTTCTTTCTTTATCTTTGCTTATTACATGTTGTCTTTTAGTTATAATTGCTAACCACATATAAAGCTTTCCAAAAGAATTAAAACAAGTAAAGTTGTATTTATATCTTGAAACAAATGTAAAGCTTTTCAAAGAACTAAAATAAGCAAAGTTAGGATCATCACAAGTAAAGCTTTTCAAAGTATGAAACAAGTAAAGTTAGAATTGTTATTCACATAAAAAGCTTTTCAAATAATCAAACATATAAAGTTGTGTTTATATCTTTATGCAAACGTGAAGTTTCTAAAAGGATATTTAAGCTAAATAAGAATCGAAAAAGCGGTAAACTATTCAACCCCCTTCTAGTTTTCCACAATTGGTATCAGAGCTACGTTACTCAAGATCTTTAAAATAGAATGTATTTTAAAACTTGGATCGATCCATGGATTTTGAAAATCTCAAAGAAGGGCAACTTATTCAAAACCCACCGCTATTTGAAAAAGAAAATTTACTTGAATGGAAAAGTAATCTTGAAAACTATGTGAAATCAATTCATCAAGATCTTTGGCATATTAATTCTTTTGGTAATTTCAAATCAAAGAAAACAAGTTTTTTTTTGAAAACCAAGATAACTAACTTAAACTTGGTAAAAATACTAAAGCTAAAACAATGATTTATAAAGCTTTAGTACCAAATATGAAAGAATGATATTTGGAAAAATATGTTAAATTTTCATCAAGAAATATGTCAAACCAAAGATGATCAAGTTGATCTCACAAATGTATTAGAAATCTTAGATATATTAATTGATTGATTTTTAGTTGAGATGAATACATGTACTACTAGTTTAAATGTTTTAAATGAAGGTGTAAGTGAAGATGATTACTCATGACGAGCTCTTAGTGGACTTGCTTACGATTCATGGAATAACACGGATGAAGATGAAGCCAACCATCCGGTTTGTGATTCTAAACTAGATAAAACATCAAGCAAGGTACACGTTGAACCAAACGCTTTTGCTTTGACAAATTTATCCTAGAGTTTTCTAAACTAGAAAATGAGTCTAAACGCTTATGCAACATGGACCTAAAAACTATCTTCATGAATGAGTCTTCAAAATCTCTTAAGAATATCTTTGAAAAGGAAATCTTATTAGAAGATAAAATGTCTAGAATTGAGAGTAATGTTGAAATTAATCTAGAATGTAAATTATGTATAGATTACAAACATGAGATTAAAATGCAAAATGAGAAAGGAAAAATTATTAGTTAAATTTGATGAAAGCTCAAAATCTTTTGAAAGATTGTTGAGGAGTCAAAGGTTGTTTAAAGATAAAACCGGATTAGGATTTAACTCATAAGCATCATCAACTAATAAAACAAAGCATGTAAAATTTGTCAAACCTAGAAGAGAAATTTAGAGATAATTCAATCTCTAATAGAAACTCATGATTAAAGGATTAAGACTATCATTCTCTATGCCTTTATATGATTATCTAACCTTCTTGGATACATGAGTTATTGAGTTTCAAAGCGTGTCGTCAAACCAAGTTTTTACGCGTAATGCTTATCCGCTTGATAGCATCTCTATGCAATTTAAAAGGTACGCATTACTTCAACTTGACTTTGATTGTATCTTGTTTCTAGCATTATGTGTTCGAATATGTGTTATTTGTAATACTCTAGAGTGTCTACCTGCTATTTGTAAATAACTAAGATTAGATTCTATGCAACAAGGAATTTAGTCTTTAGTACTAGTAGGAGATATAAGGTGTTTTGGTTCTTTAACCATCAAGAGATAAACACAAAAAAAACTCTTGAGTATGTCTCACTTAACTCTTGCTTACAAGTGAGCTAACTAAGAATTTCCTAAATGTTAAAATGTCTAACACTTTTGTGATGCTTGCAAAACAAACCTTTGTTAAACAATTTTCTCAAACACCATACTTTGAGTTTTTAATTGTGTTTTTCTTTAATCACTCCTTTATGATAATCTCACATAAAACACACAAGGTGAAATAAATCACATTAGCATACATTAGGATGTGTGAAAGAAAATGAGTTTTCAACATCTAGGATTTACTCATCAAATGTGACACATAGTCTCATGATGTTGTACCTCTTGGACTTTTTCAAAACAAATAGAGTTCATGGTGTCTTAAGTAAGAAAACCCAAAGAGTCGAGGAGTCGTTGAATATGACATTTAACGAGTGATCTCCTCCTTCTAAGATATCATCTTTGGTAGATGATGACTTAGTCGAAAGTCCTAATGATGGCAAGACAAGCATGGAGTAAAAGCACAAAATAACATCCTCTCGCCTTAAGTCAAACATTGAATCAAGTAAAATTGACATAAGTTATAAAACTTGATTTATAGGTCATAGTTGTGTCTAAACAAATTCAACAAAAACAATTTTTGGAATTTAGAATAAAACAACTAGTGAAACAAAATTGATATTTCAAAGTGAGTATAGTGTCAATATTTGAAAGACTTTTTGACAATAAAAGCAAGCCACAAAAGCAAGGGTTTTTAACTTAAAGACATTCCTAGTTTCTCTCTTGTTCTTAATAGTTAAGTTTTTGATGACTTATCAAGAATGAGATTAGTAAATCCGTAGGTAAAACTAAACGTAGAGAAATGTTTGGGAGACTACTTGTTCTCATAACATTTAGACTCAACATTATGTTTAGCTTTTGTCTATGTGCTCGTGTTAAAGAAGATCCTTAAACAACTCGTTAGTTGAGCCTAGTTGGATACATCATTAGGTACTACACATCTAGGATTATGGTATCCCAAAAGAACGGGAATAGAAACCATAGTGTTTGACAAATGGAATTATGTCGGTAATAAGTTGATAAGATAAGCACAAGTGGTACTTGCACTTTTATACTTACTTATCCAATGAGTCTCCAAAACACGTAAGGTTCTCAAATTAGTTTTGATGGAGAAGCACATCAACAAGCTCCGCTTGAACAAGCAAACTCGCATCAACAACGGAATTCATCTTATCAACATTGTTATACCTTCAACAAAGGAAGCATCGACTTCAGCGACAATTCAATCCATTATGTTCTTAATTGACATATTGTGATCCATCATCATCGTCTTGGTAAAAATGTTCATTGAGGAACATCTTAACTAAGAAAGTCTTATACGTTAACCATTCTATCAACGTTTTCACAAAACCTCTTGAATGAGAAGCATTCATCATCCCTAGGCTTAGTAAAGGACTCATAAGACCTAAAACCTTAGTTTTGAACATTAGGATAAAACCACAAAAATCAAGACAATTCCTTTTGAGTTTTCCCTGCAGATCCCACGGCACCCTCAGACCATACGGGCGGAACCCACTTTTTGGTTCCGCCTGGTCCGCCAAATCTACATGATATTTTATTTTTAATTTCAAAACCAAACACCTCTTTACTCACAACTCCAACTTACCATCAGCCCATAAGATTCACAAAATGAGCAAAACTTCAAGCATATTCCTCATAACCTTTCATCACTCGAACCTCAAATAACCAATGTGAAATGAGAAACCGAGTTATCCTTTGTCATATCAATATCGAGTCATCCACCATTTCCATGCCCTCAAAGAAACCAAGAGTCAATATCATCTTCACCAATAACTCCACCTAGTCATCTTCACAAGAAGATTCCACAATGTAACCAAACAAGTGTGTCATCCCCACTATAACCTAACCTATTAAGATTAAACCACCTTTCATGATACATGAACCTATGTTCACCTTTGTGTCGCTCTTTGAAACAAAGGGCAATTGTCATATCCATACTCTCATTAACATATTTGTCTATGTCGTCAAAATTCAAGTGAATTTCATTATGAAATGCGTCTCTTCCACTTTCTAGCAAGTGAAGAACACAAAGAAGATATCCAAGCTTTAAGTGTTGTCAAACAATCACCACCTCATTTCACATATCCACTCTCGGTCGTCACCCATACTTTACCACCGTTCACCACATTGTTAAAACAAATGAAAAACGTCATTGAAACATCACTTGCATTATAAAACATTTTTAAGCATCAAAATGAGTCAAGTTAACCGTACCTCCATATTGCTTTCATATAAGCACACACTAGAACATACACATTACAATAGTCGTTTACTTAGACTAAAATGTGAAATTTTGATTTTCTAGGAATCATAATGCCTCCTCTAATTCACTACGACCACAAGGACACCATCAAGTACCTACCCAAACACCACAAAACCAAAGGTCGTACTCAAACTCAAATCGTTGTCTTCAAAGCCTTAGAAAAACAATATATCCATAAGGGTTGAACCATTGATCCATCTTTCTTAGAATGTACAAACCTCTATACGGAATTTGCGACAATCAACTTTGAGTGTCTCTTAGAAATCGACGAGCCTATTTGTTCTAAGTTCATTTTAGAATTCTATACATCCATCACCCTCTCCAAGGATGAGTATGGTCGCATGTCTATTAACTTTAGGGCTAGTAGTCATCAATACTCCTTCACCCTCGAGGAGTTTGCTCAAATCCTAGGTGTCCCAAACCATGGTACTTGCATCTACTCCGACTTGCACTCCCTCTCAACTCTTGACACACTCTTTGACCGCATCCATCCCTATGATACCCCTCTTGTGTCCAAAGATGAACTTCGTGACCACCTCTTCATTAGGACCACCAACACTAGGAGAACTAGAACCGGAAATGAGGTCATCAAGAACCCATATGGAATGGAATTCAATGAACTCAAGCCCCAATTCAAGGAATGGGAAGAACTCCTTAGAACCAATGTAATTAGCACCATAGGAAACCGGGATCACATCAATATTTGCCTTTGTTACATGCTCTACTCCTTGTCCGTTAGACAACCCTTCAACCTTGCCTACTCATGATCAAGAAAATGACCAACATTCCCGAGCAAGGCACAACGTCTATGCCATATGGAATGCTCTTGACCCGTGTCTTTAAGTTCATCTCTCCCATTCCATCAACTCCTAAGAAGTCTTCACCTAGACTGCTCTCTTATTCCACACGCTTTTGTCCCACTAAGTGATAGGAGAATCTACAAAGCCCAAGGTAAACATTTTCCAATTCTAGGCTTTGCCCAACTCTAGGCTCCCACATCTAGAATACATTTTCCAACTTTTGGATATTCGAAATGAGTCGGCGAAGTTCAAGCAAACAAAGGGGATGTTCAAAAACATCGAGAGATTTCTTGAAATGCTCAAGAAGAAGATTGACCGTCTATGAGAGCGGGTGTGTAGGAGTGTTTGGCACTAGGTGCTATTTGAACGATTTGGTCATTTAAACATTACGTGTTATGTATTTGTGTGTTGGTAAGATATTTGGTACCATTTGGAACTTGTAGGAACTAACAATGATGCAGGAAGACAACATTTGGCAAGTTGTCAAATTTTCATGTTTATGAAATTTTCACTAAGTATAGTGAAATTCTCGACCTCAAGGTCAAAGTCCTATGATATGTGTGTTTACATGTTCAATTCTTGCATTGCCTAACTAGATATGCAGTATCTTTTTGATTTTAGGAGTTTTCGAAAAATTTGAAAATCGTCTCGCGGATCAAAATCGCGGACTGCCAATTTTTTCAGCCCTGGCGGATCTGGCGGTACCCAAAATTGGGGTCCGCCAGTGTAATTTCTGGGAAACCCAGAAATGGCCCAACGGACCAGACGGAACCCAAAACAGGGTTCCGCCTGTGTATTGTGAGGGTTCCGCCAGACACCTGCAGAAAATTTTTGTCATTTTTCTTAAGTCCAAAACTTGTAAAGTGTCAAACCATTATCCTAAGTGAGAAACATCTTCCATTAACTCCAATAACCATATTAAAACAACTCTCACTCACTAAAACAATTAGGAAGTCACTTCCCTCCAAAAATTCAAATTCAAACATAACTAACCCAAGGAAACCTTTTAAAGGATCCTTCAAACCATTGAAATATTTTCAACCAAATCACATCCCATGATCACAAAGCATTGAGTGCATATGTTGATCTTTCACTCCACCCTATTCCATTGAATTAACATCAAATGATGTGACATGGTCATGAAAATCATTTGAAACCTCATTCTTTGAATGGTAGAACATCAAATCCAAACACCCATTTCAACACCTTTTCAACCTTATAAATTTGAAAGTTTTGCAACAATTCAAATCACACCATAACCATCAAAATCCTTCTCAAAAAACCACTAGGATTAGTGTCAAATCTTGTTGCTTCAACAAAACCGTCAAGTCAAGCTCATCATCTTCAAGTGATGCTTCGCTTAACATTTCTTCACCTATCCAAGATTTCCTTAACCTTACTACCTCAACACCATCCTCAACACATTTCAATACCAATGTGATCACTATTCAAGATTTGCTTAATCTTGCTACTTTAACACTTACACCAATGGAACTTTTCCATACACCACCAACATCACCACATCCACTATTGGAAACTTTTGAAAACCTATCACCTAAACCATCAAGCCCTCCATTATTGTCATTTTTTTTACACCATTGCCGAAATGAAAACCCAACAACAACCAACATTTCAACCAAATGAGTCATTGGATGATGCACCTCATCCACCATCATTGCTTGAGAGTTTGGCCTACCGTTATGCTAAATCCTCAATTTTTCCAAATGATCAAGGTCATAAACACCTACAATCATTTGTGTCTCAACCCATTCACAAAAACCTTCATGGTAACCATTTACAAATAACCAAGCCTACACCATTTTGTTCAAACAACAACCACCACAACAACAATAACTACCACCACCACAAGAACCTTCCCAACACTTTGAATCTCTATTTTCTTCGTATAAGAAAATAGAAGCATCTCAATGATCTTCCATCAAGACCAACAAAACCACCACCTTTCACAAGTGAAAAACCACGGTCATTGCTTGACCAAATGAGTATTTTGACCACAACCAAACACCACAACAAGAATATCACCACCCAAAACCATTGTTGTCTCAAAGACATCCATGATCCTATAAACAATGAAATGAGGTTTATCCTAAACCACATTGTGGGACGTCTCAAGTTTAGAGTCTCCAAAATGAAACAAAACCGTTTCTTTTGGGAAAATGTTGCTCATTAAAACCAACAAACCAAGTTTAGAGCACCAACACCACCTCAAGTTTAGAGTCTCCAAAATGAAACAAAACCGTTTCTTTTGGAAAATGTTTCACCATTTAAACAAACAAACCAAAACTGTGTCATCCCCACAAGATTCAAAATGAAACCCGATACATCCTCCACCACCTACTCTTATTCTCAAACAACCTTACCCTTGTTTTGGAAGAATGTTTCTCATTAAGGAAAGTGATGGTTTCCTTTTTTATAAGAGTAGGATTTTTATATTCAGAGTTTCTTTTTATTTGGTCTTTTATTTTTAGAAGTAGGATGTTATTCACATCATTTCTCGTCTTTGACTTCCTAAAAGTCAAATTTTACATGAAATTAATTTTATCCTACTATGAGATATGCTTTATTTGTTGACCATTTAAAGTATTGTGATTGCACTATACCTTGTTATGGTAACTTGTATATCTTGTGTTTTAGAAACTAACTTTCTTTTTGTAGGATCATTTTCCATGTTTTCTTTCCTTGATACTCCATTTAGGGGAGTAATATTCAAGGGGGAGCATGAGTATTGCATTATTCCGCTTCACAACTCTTAGTTGTGTTTTAGACATGAAATGCTTTCATGACTTATCTTGTGCGGAAACTAACTTTTCTTTGGTAGGTTCAAAATCCATGTCTCCTCTCTTGGTACTCCATTTAGCGGGAGTATCATCCAAGGGGGAGCATGCGCATCTTTCCGCTTCACTACTCTTCTTTTTGTTTCGACAAAAAGGGGGAGAATTTATATTAAACTTGTTCTATTATTTTAACTTCCGCATCGCTAACTCTTTGCAAAAACAAGTTTTAATACTAACTTTATAAGACTTAACACTAAATCTTATGGCTTACTTTTAAATAAAGTTTATGTTTTGTCATCAACAAAAAGGGGGAGATTGTTAATACAAATATCGCCTATAAACGTTATTTATATTTTATGATCTTTGCTAAGTTTTGTTAATGACAAAGTATGAAGTTTAGCTATAAGTAAATCATCACTTTAAGTGTTTAAGTCTTGTTTAACTAAGGATTACATTTCTTTTTAAACAAAACATTGTTTTTATTTCTTAAATTAGAAAGTGTCTTGTCACATCACATTTATTTCTTAAAATTGTAATGTCACATCACATTTAGGGCAAGCTTTGTCCATATACATTTATGGTAAGAAAGAGTGTTTGACTAACCTTATGCTTGCTTACAAGTCTTGTGTTTGACTAGGTTTAATGTGATGTGACCTTGTTTGGTTTGGGAGATTTATTGCAAAAACCAACTGCAGCCCTGACGGTACCCTAGGGGTACACGGGCGGAACCCATCTGAGGGTTCCGCCTGATCCGCCAGACCTACAGAATGGTTTGCTATAAATACCAAACCATTTGTTAGTTTTGGGTCATCACTTTAGGACATATTTTCACATACTCTCTCAACTAACTCAGTAACCTTTTGATTTGTGTGATTCTCTTATGTAGCAAGGGACTTCACAAGATCATTCAAGAAGTTACAAGCTTCAACTCTAAAGTTGCAAGTCTTGGTAGCTTGGTCATATATAAGCTTTGATAGTTTATACTTCATGTGTGTCATGTATGTAGATGTAAGTGGTTAGTATTTTAGGCCTCAAAATACGTAGTGTGTCGGGAGTTGTTGTACCCTTGTAAAAGAACTAACGGGAGTGGTTGTACCCTTGGAAAAGAACTCGACATCTAGCTTTGTGTCGGTAAAAGTGTAAGCGACGTACGGGAGTGGTTGAACCCATGTAAAAGAACTCGACATCTAGCTTAGTGTCGGTAAAAGTGTAAGCGACGAATGGGAGTGGTTGTACCCTTGTAAAAGAACTCGACATCTAGCTTAGTGTCGGTAAAACTGTAAGCGACGTTGTAAAGGTTTTCTCCGCCGGTGAAAGGAGCTTGTTGATTAGTGCTTATAACTCTCGAGTTGGAAACTCGGGGCGTGGATGTAGGGCAAGGAAAAAGAGTCCTTGTAGCCGAACCACGATAAACAATCGTGTTGTGGTTTGATCGTTTCTTTCTTTATCTTTGCTTATTACATGTTGTCTTTTAGTTATAATTGCTAACCACATATAAAGCTTTCCAAAAGAATTAAAACAAGTAAAGTTGTATTTATATCTTGAAACAAATGTAAAGCTTTTCAAAGAACTAAAATAAGCAAAGTTAGGATCATCACAAGTAAAGCTTTTCAAAGTATGAAACAAGTAAAGTTAGAATTGTTATTCACATAAAAAGCTTTTCAAATAATCAAACATATAAAGTTGTGTTTATATCTTTATGCAAACGTGAAGTTTCTAAAAGGATATTTAAGCTAAATAAGAATCGAAAAAGCGGTAAACTATTCAACCCCCTTCTAGTTTTCCACAATCCCGTTCTAATTCTAACTAAGGATTCTTGTGGTTCCGGAGGATCCAGCTACAGGAGAACCAGGATCGGAGAGCTTTCCCCCCTTTTCCGCCGACTCTTTGGCGCTGGTTTTAAGAATGAGTGATTGCCCTTCTCCGACCCTTACTGCCCAACCTGAGAGTGGACAGCTAATGCGTTCCACTTATTGAACAGGGTTCTATGGTCGGTCTGTGACCCCTGGATTCCGAAGGCGCCCTTGGGGTAATCTCGTAGTTCCTACGGGGTGGACTTCATATATGTTTAAAAAAACTCGATCAATTAGCTTTGGGAAAATTAAAATGAACATTTTTGATACAGAATAAAGTCACTGATAAATAAATTTCTCAAACAATCACGTTTTAGAGAGTCGAAGTTGCACTTTATCACCATCTTTGGTGGGGTAGTTCGGATCTCCGTATTTCGGCTAAATGTAATGTTGATTGCGGATGATTACCGTCATCACTGCCAGTTTGCCACATCAGCGTCAAGTCACTACAATTATTTTCATGACCAATTTAGTGTCATTAGGCGACCGCGGTCAGTCATAACATGATATGTACACATACACTTTTTACTTTGCACACATAAAATTGATGTGTGATGACAAGTAAATGATGTGTGGGAACAAGCAAAATTATGTGTGCAAAATAAAAATGTATGTGTACATATCATCTCTTAAAACATACCATAATTAAACATAAATACAATTCTTAAAAATCAATTAAATAAACACTCACACACAAACGGTTGACCGGATGCCATGACCTATTCAGTTAACATGTGATAAATTACCAACTATTCACTTATAAATGGATGGTAAAATGTTGCATTTCTTTATATGTGATATTTATATATTATTAATTAGTTATTCAAGTAATGATATTTAGGTCTACAATTTATGTTTAAATACATGCTTAATGCATAAATAAAAGCTCAATATATAGATTTAATTATAAGAATATCTAATTACAAGTGGCATGCAGGTAAACGGGCCACAAGCTGCGCCGCTACCCCTTTTTGTATTGCAAAGCCTACTCTATTAAAAATAAAACATTGGCCCTTAGCAGCCGGAGAGTTACTTTGCACAACTTTCTTCACGCGATCGAGGAGCTTGATTGCTTGGGGGGCTATCGCCCCAAAGGTATCAAAAGCGAAGGGCACAAACACATACTGGTTATCTAGACAAGTCGCTTCATGTTTATCCACTTTTTTGCTCTCGAATTTCTTCACGCGATCGAGGAGCTTGATTGCTTGCCTTGCGCCCATCCAAACAAAAGAATGTCCGCTGGCCTCAAGGTGGACCGCCCGTCCAATGGGTCCGTCAAGAAATTCACGGGAGCCTCTTTCTTAGCTGAAATCCCTGCCCTTCGTAGCACATCCCATAGAACATCTCTAACCAGGTCATGTCTGTATTTAAAGCCTGGCAGCTCCTTACAATGTAGGGCGTGTTCTCCAAACTTGTCCAAGCATGCTTTTTTACAAATCGAACATGGTTCGTCGACGGGAAACATGGGAATCATAAGCCGGTATTTGAGGACAGCCCGATATTCGATAGCCGACATGTGTTGCCCGAGTCCGTCAATTGGGAGGGCACTGAGGAAATCTTGAGCATGGGCCCCTTTGAGGCATTCAAACACCGCTTTCTGGCGCGAAGACATGTTAAACTCCTCCATAGTCTGCATAGCTTTACAGTTAAACGCACTCGCCAAGATTTTTTGAGGTTTTTTTGGGGCAGTGTCTTTATCCATAAAACCGCCCAGCTCTACATTGGGGAGAGAGCTGCGAATGTTGTCCAGTGCGAGCTTGTAATCATCGTCCATCCCAACCATACCGCTGTTCCTTAGAATGTGTTCTTGTAGCTTCCAGGACTGCGCCCTAGAAGCCACATAAGCATATGCGGACACATCTTCCGCTGAGCACAGGCCCAACCCTCCCGAGCTAATCGGTAGGGAAGCCAGTCACCATTGAAGATCCCCAAAAAAAGGCCCCCCATGAACAACAATATCCTTAACTGCACCTCGGAGACCCTTGTCAAAAATGGATACTGCTTCCCCGACAAAGGACAGTTGGCACGTTCGAAACCCAAACAACAATTTGGCCACACCCATACAAGAGCGAAGCAATAAGAGCTCACGTTGGGGGTCCCGTAACTTCTACAAAATGCCCATCAGGTCAACCGTGCGCTGAGCCCTCTTGACTGCCATAGAGCTAATGTAATCCCCATCACGGCTAACAGCCCCCCCTAGAAGTTTTACCCCTGTCTGTGGTCTTCCAATCTCATCAGGAAAAATGCCAGGCTTCACTTTCATACCATTGCATGTTGGCCAAAAGATCTCCGACTTCTTAATATTTAACATAAGCCCAAACTGGGGGCCTTCCGCTTGAATTATGTCAAGGGCCTTTGCAAATTCTTCGGCCTTGCCTATAATCGTGCCATCATCCAAATACCACGCATGAAAGGGTACAGAGCAGTGTTCTTCCACCTGTAGCACCAACGGATGCAAGACAAGTGCAAAAAGAAGTGGTCCCAAAGGATCCCCTTGCTGGACCCCTGTGTAGGCCCCGATACAGGTGTCTCCAACGTAGAGCCTGGCAGGCTGGGCGTACAAGAACTGAACCCATTGGTAGATAGATGGGCAGCGGATACTTACTTTGCGTAGAAGGATTGTGCGGTCAACCATGTTGAAAGCATTCGAAAAATCCACAGTGAGCATGGCCAGTGATCCGTCGTCACGGAACGCATTCAAGAATCTATTCGCACTATGGAGGATAGCCTCTGCTCCATTGGGGACCCCGGCCCCATATTGAAAGTCCCCTAAGTAAGCTGACATCACTTTCCCGATTTTACGCATTGCAACTTTAGAAACCAACCTCCGCCATATACCCCCGACTGCAATGGGCCGGATTCCATTATCAGGTTTTAATAAGGGGGTTAGGGGGGTAGAGGCAATGAATTCCGCCAGAATTTTCGGGCACAACCCCCGCAGCCAAATGTTAACCACCTCCGTGATGACCACCAGAAGAGCAGATGGCGGAGAGGACCCCTGTCCACACAACGCGTCCATAATATGTTGTGCTCTCAAATCGTCCCTCCCGCACGAAGTTCCTTTAGGGAAAGAGCTGATATTCTCCAACACACATTCAGCGTTAACCTGAAGAGCATCTTTGTTGGGCAAGACACGAGGCAAGTGGGGGGGGGGGGGGGATCCCTGACCGGGTGCTTATCAACCAAAGCTTTTAAGGTGGAATCCCCACAAGGTGCAACTAGGGCTGTAAACGAACTGAACGTTCAGTGAACATTTCATGAACCGTTCGGTAAAAAGTTCGTTTATGTTCGCCCGTTTATTAAATGAACGAACATGAACAATATTTTACGTTCGTTTAGTTAAATGAACGAACATGAACAAAAGTTTCGTTCGTTCATTTATGTTCGTGAACGTCCGATTAGGTGTTCGCTAAAGTTCGTTTATGTTAATTTATTTATTTATTTTCATATATCATATCTTTTAATTTTATAATTTTAAAAATTGATTTATTTAAACAAAGAAACACTTATAGAACAATATATTGTGAAGAATTCAATAAAGTTTATGTTTGTTTGTCTATTTTCATTTATGTTCGATCGTTTATGTTTGTTTACCGTTCGTTTAGTGTCTTAATGAACGAACATAAACGAACATGAACAATTTATTTTCTTAATAAACGAACATGAACAAGAAAATTCGTCCGTTTAAGTGTTCGTGTCCGTTTATTTGTCCGGTTAAAATTATATGAACGAACATGAACAGGGTTCCGTTCGTGTTCGTCCGGTTCGTTTACAGCCCTAGGTGCAACCCCAGAAGAGCACAAAACCTTAACCGCAGCCGTGAAGTGACCATCAGCAACTTTCCTCAAACATTGTTTGATATTAGCCCCATTCTCTGATTCATTTTGGCTGACTGGCCCTCTAGTCAGCTCTTCACCCGATTGGGAAAGAAGGGGGACAACGAGCTCCTCAATACCCGCGCCATCTTTCCAAATGGCTAAGGAGCACATGATGCTATTGCATTGCAATGATTTACGATTCCCAGACGTCCGTTCCTGCCTGGAAGTCAGTCGGATAGTACGTAACGTGCAACGAGGCAGCAACAACAATTTAATCCAGGCCTCAACTGATCCAGGGGCAGCCACCACCTTGCTCAATGTGTTTGATAAAGCCTGTGCAAATGCTAATCGACAAGACGGGGGGATGCTTTTAGCCGTAGTTATCGGCATAGCAAAAAGTCTTTCAAGAAGACTAATATCCACAACCAACTTGCTACCAATATCCTGCTCAGTAGCGGGTTCGACTATTGGCTGGCAGGGCTTAGGGATCCCTATAATAAATTCACCCTTACCATCAACATTCCGCAAGAATTTGGCGACACCATCTTCATGATGACACCCCCTACTGAGGGCATGCAAGGCCATGCATCGGCCACATAACCACTGATTAATATTCTGCAAGGCCTCCACAACATCCACAAAGAGGCCAAAATCCTCGAAAATGGCATTCCACAAGGCTTCTTTCCCATCATCCCACCCTAAATGGTCCCGTTTAAGGTGAGCAAGCAGCTAGGAGCTGCTTGATATACCAAATTTACAAGAGTGAAAAATTTTAAATGGGCAGGCTTGTCCTGCATCAGAAATGCAGGGTCCACTCCCTTTAACAAATTGACGCCGCCTTCTAACAGATGGCGACATAACTACCAAACCCGACTCGAGGTGAGTGGGCATACACTATCTCCCAAGATTGTTCCAGGGCAACTAAAAATTGCCTACCCCTAGGGTAAACGCGAGGCACCTAACCCATGGCCCGGGGAAGGTGGCGGGGCTCTGGGCAAAAAATAATTAGCAAAAAATGGATGATAAAAATTAGGGGTTTGGGGAGATTTGTGACTAATATGGGTTGAATTGAAATGGGTATTGTTGGATTTTGAATTTGTGATCGGATTGGTGTTGATGAACTGAGAGTGAAGTTAGGGTTTATGATAATGAAATTAAATAAAGGGGGAAATAGGAACTTACTGTTGCAGGGGTTATTCACAATCTAAGTTGATTGGTGTTGTTGGAAGTATAAACAGAAAATACAACTATCACTACTCTGAATCTCAAATCGGTGCTGAAAGTTGAATTTGGATTGGAGCAGATCACGTGCTGAAAGCTCAATAACATAAATTATAACAAAGTGAAGCTCAAAAACAGAGAAATTGAAGGTTAATAACAGGCAATTGGTACTGATTGGAGCCCTAATTTGAGGTTCAATATGATGGATTGTGGAAATGAAATAAACAAAAGCTTAAAAATGAAAATGAGTTTTGGTTTTATCCCACAAAGGTGAATGAGCAACACTAGAAGATTTTACTTATACAATTGTATATATTTTCTTTCTTCAAATTTTCACCAATTATTTTTTTAAATCCAACAATCAAATCATCACATACAAGTAGGCTTCCTAATTAGGCTTAATAATCATTTTTCTAATTAGACTTTGTGGATCGTTTAAGTGCATTAATTCATTTCGATTTTTTTAAATGAAAAAATACATTTAATAATTATTAATTAAATTTATAAATTATCTTAATTAATAATAAATTTTAATTTAATAAGCATAAAATTTTCTTACTTGTTTATCTAAACCAACTGATGATTTGCAGACACTAATTAGACAAAACCCTTTAATTTGATATGTACATCATTTTTATGAGTTACACAAAATATTATATAACACTCCAATACACAAATAGCGGCATATTCATCAAAGAAACGATGTATATATCACCTTCCATATTCCACGTGCATAGTATTAAAGACATTGAGATGATATGAAAAATCCGTTTTATGTTATACCGATCAAATATAATAAAATTGTCTACATATAGGACATATATATTAGCCGAATATTCGCACGTTGCGGCAGCGTGTACCTTGCAATGTAATTATTTAAGTTCACATGTTATGTGAAAATAGTTACGACATCAACATAAGAGCACATCCGATGCAATAAGTTTATGATATTATTAACTCATTTTTTAACATAGCAGGGTACCCACGCGTTGTGGTGACGGGTACCCGTGATTAAAGTCGAAGCACCAAGAAAATAAAAATGACAAGCTGATTCACCTGAGAAAAATAAGAAGAAAATGATCCCGGTACAGACTGGTTCACGCGTTTTTACCCGTCTCGACGGTCCTCTCATGTTCATTTTCGGACGACTTTGGCTATCCAAACCGATGGTGACTCTTGTTCCCGATTAAACCGGTTGAAACCTTTGGTCCGGTCCGATTCTAAAACCATATGTACCATTAACTTGTTTGCAACTTTGCATATAAAATGTATGAATCTTTGTGTGTTTTATTAGTTTGTACTAATAACATGATTTTTTATTTCACGAGTGTTTTAAAAAACACTTATTCAAGTAGTTAAAAAATCAATAGGTAATTATGGTTATAAACACTTTTATTTTCTATTAAATTACATTGTATTTATTTAATTATTATTTTTTAAATATGTCTGCAAAAAGTATTTTAAAGTGTTGTAACTAATGATATTATAACTATACTTATTAAAATTTGCATTATTTATGATGAATATATTGTAAGCTATTGATTTCATAGTAAAACCAACGCAATTCTATAAATAAGTAAATGTGATGTCTTAATACTTCAACACTTTTATTTTAATAAGGTCGCAGTACCTTTATAATGTCGTACAGATAACAATTTTCATTATTAATTTGTATCAATGCATCAAACATATTTGAGTAGGCAAGAAAAACTTTGGAATTTTAACTAGCCATAGAGATGTAGGAAACTACACATATAGGGTATGTTTGGCGCAATGAGTTTGGGTTTGGAGTTGGGCTAGGGCTGGAGCTGAGTTGAGGTTTATATTATAAGTCGAAAGATGAAGCTTATATTTTTATAAAGTTGCTTGGTGAATTAATTGGAAATGAAGCCTATTAAAGTAAAATAGGGATGAGCACGGTACCGGGCCCGTACCGATCCCGTACCGAATTAGTGGTACCGGTACCGTACCGAACGGGATTCAGATACCGATATCGGAAATCGGGTTTTTCCCTCTTTTTTGGGGAATTTCCCGATTTGGTACCAGTCCCGTACCGAATTAGTGGTCCCGATTTTTTTTTCACCTTATTTCGTAGTCCCGGTACCGTACCCTATATCGAAAATCGGTACGGTTCCGATTCGGTTTCGGGATTCAGGTCGAAATGCTCATCCTTAATGTAAAATTACATAAAAATACATCAAATTAAACTTAGGTATACTTTCGGCTTTTGTGTTATGATCCATTATATTTTGAAGGGTATTTAAGTAATTTAACTAGCTATAAGCCATCATAAGCCCTTTTTAAAGGGCTTGTGCTTATGAAGGCTTATAGCTTATATAAGCCTTCATAAATCCGTGTAACAAACAAAACTTATTTAATAAGCCGACTTATTTTAAAAGTTTAAGTCTCCATAAGATCTTTAAAAGCCTCTCTCAAACACATCCATAATTGTTATTGAACGTGTTTGCCAACCTCAAAAAGCCCATTCGGCTTGGCCCATAAGCCCATGTTCAATAATGAGTTTTTATAAATAGCAAATTAATCATTCATTTTCTTCTTTTTTCTAGACCTGTTGATCTATAGTGATTTATTGTTTTGAGTTTACATCTCGTAGCTTTTTCCTTTAAATATATCTAGATCTAGCTTTTGAAACTTAAAGTTGTTAACCTCTCAATATTAAAGGCTTTATAAGTGTGTTTATGTCGCCATCCTTTACTTATTCATATGGATGTTCTTCGTAGAAATATACTTCGTAGATCTAGCATGATGCAGGTGTAAGCGTAGCATGGTGGTGTAAGTATCACTTCCTTTATTTTAGCACATGAAATGTGAAAAAGTCTAAAAGAAATAGTTGTTTCTTTTAATGCAACATAAAACTGTTTGTTATTTGGGTTCTATATGCATCTTCAATTACCCAAAAATGTAACACATTTATGATCAAATTGACAAATGAGAAGAAAATTGAAATAAGAATGATGAGGAAAACTAAAAATCAAACATTTTCAGATACACATATAAAAATAGATTCATCACCATTTGAAAATCTCTCTTATTTGAAATGTGTGACTATAAATGTTTTTTATTTTTCTCATTTTAGTTTTTCTTCTCACTAAATACTTTACCAAAGGAAATATTATAAGTGTAGAAGATAGTGATATGCGAAAGAATGAGATAATACTCATATATCATTCAAAGATGTATATCGGCATGAAATGAAGTTCGATTATTGTCTTTCTTTTGTTTTGGGCTTCCGTTTATGTTTTTAGCGCTCTCTTTGTAGCTTATTATCTCATTTTTCGTAGAGTTATTCTAAATATCCGAAAATTCAAATCAAAATTAATGAACACAATTGAAGGATTTCAAAGTTTTAATCTAATAATTGAAGAACTAAGTATAAAAGTTAGACGAGAAACAAAGCGAAACGAGCTGCAAATTGTGCTACCCCGATCATAATTTATAGATCCGCTACTAGATCTTAGGTAAAATATGTTGGTTCTTTTTAGGAATTTACATCTTGCGGTTTAGGATCTGGCAACAGCCTTGGCAATATGCTTGTATAAACAAACCACTAAGCATGGTACACGCGCAAAGCAGCGGGTTTGAAGGCGATGTTGTTTAACGATTTGATTATAGATACCCGTCGTCGAATGTTGTTTAACGAATGTTGCCCGGAGGTGAATTCAGTTGAATTTTAGTTTTTCTTTTTGAATGAGTAAGATTAAAACGTTATTAGAAAAACATGTGTTTGTTGTTGCTTATTAGAAGAATAAATTAGAAAACAAATAAATAAATAAATAAAATAATAAATAAAAATCAATTGTAGTCTAGTAGTTGACATATTTTGCTTTTACCTAGGAGACCCAGGTTCGAATCATGAATCATGCCACCGCATGTTTTTTAATCTTACACAATTCCATAATTAGCAAGCTTAAATCTTAAAATTTTAAACCTTTCAATAAATAGAATGTCTCAAATATGAATCTTAAAATTTTAAACCTTTAATAAATAAAATGTCTCAAATTGTTTTATATAGTTGTATAGATTAGTTTGACCACATTTGTGTACCTCCTTAATCTTGATATCTTGTGATAGAGTTCATATTGATTAAGTAACATTTGTGTGTTAAAATGACACATTCAACCTAATGGGTCGATATATACGACGTTAACTAAATTTATGGAACCATATAATCTTTTAATGCACGAAAAATTGTGGACTACGTTGTATAAACGTACATGTCTTGATACTTGATTTGCATAAATAAAATATAATGTTAATTAACAAAACGTTTGAGTTCCACATAGCATACATAATGTTTAGAGTTGTAATCCTACCAAATGTCAATGAGTTCTTACTTCTTAACATACTTTAGAAAGCTTTAAAAATGTTTTCAAAACATCTCATATAAGTGCCATATACTATTGGACAAAATGAACAACACCATCAAAGGGAAAAATATGTTATACTAAGTCAGAAAGAGCAGAAAAGTAAAAGGCGGCAAGAGAATTTACTCATTCAGGGTAATTGAGTGTTGACGATAACATATTTCTATGATAGAGAACATAAAAGTCAAAATAGAGAAAGTGTCTAACACGGCTCGCTACTAGGTCATGTAGATGTAGCTTCCTTTATCATTTTCATGGCGTGTGATTATTGTCGTATTTTGATTTCTCATGAACAAAGTTTATTGGCGCCTAACTGCATTTATAGATTTAGGTTTTGTGATATTATGATGTACTAATTTCATGTTGTGCAAGTTAGTATCATCTCTCAAACAAACTATGTGTGAGTTTGAAACTGTGATTTCTCTATCAACGATTTATAATGTCTTTATATGGTTTCGCGTTACGTTTTGGCATGATTTTCTAAAAAAAATTGTTGCCTATATATACTAAAAAAGAAGAAATAAAATTCTGACAGAAGGAGAAACAAATGTGTACCAAAATTTATGTCATTGTTCTAGTAAATGTATTATAAGTTTACTAGCAGGGTCTCCGCGCGATATAGCTGTTGGCACCCTGTAATTTAATTTTTTCGATTAATAATTTATTTTATTTGTACGTTTTTTGGCAATAGCTTTACTTATTAGTTTTTATGTCAAAAGTTTGATGAATTTTGCTTTGTTTGTATTATTTTATTTATTATTTATTTTATGTTTTTGTTTACTTGCTTGCTTAGTTTGTACAATACGTGAACATATTTTAGTTTATTATGTTCTTTTTGACAATAAATTTACGGATATCAAAAATTTCGTTTAGCTCGTGTCCGTTCGGGCTTGAGCCAGTTTGACCCGTGCCCGTTCGGGCTTAAAAATTTGTATAATATGCTTTATTATTTGTATTAGTGACATTTAATGCATGAATTGTGTTTAAGTTGGTTGTACAATGTGCTTAATAATTTGTATGTCTTATGTAAGGGGTGTTTTAATAAGTGTATTAATTGTATTTATCGACTATTTAATTAATTATATTTAATATACATAATGATCAATTTTAAGTCATTAATTTTCAATTTTAAGTCATTAATTTTAAACTTTAATAGCAAAAATAAAGTAGTGTGCACTTTAAGCTTCTAAACTTGTAAATGTCTAATTATATTTCATTTATGGTATTAATTGTCTAATTGTATTTGAATCACTTGTACATTAAGCTTCTAAACTTGTAAGGCTTAATTTTAAGTATTCTAATTATAATAGTCCTTTATGCATTATAAGATAGTTAGATAACCGAATTTTCAATCGCTCCTATTGAGTCATGGGGTTCACCAAGTGACCAGTTCGATGACTCTGTAAACCCGGTTTTCTACCGAAATGCATCTCACCGTAGTCTTATATAGCATTGTTAGCGGTATTTCTTTTTCACTTAATCCCTTTTAATGGATATAAATGAGTGGAGATACCCGCGCGTTGCTGCGGGAATGTTATGTTTAATCTAAACTCGAAGTGACATATTTTACCAAGAAATTAACATAATGTATAAAACATTCATTTGTATAATAAAAAATTTCACCTCAAATGAAACAATGTTGATATAATGACTGGCATCCTAAGTCTGTTACTCGTTTGCTAATTGTTATATATCATTCCAGCCCAAAATTTATTTGTAAATGTTCATAGTCCAATAAGAAAACCATAGCCCATTGCAAACGAAATAAGAGTACCTGGGCCCAAAAGAAGCAAAATCATACCCGAACAAATCCAGAAATACCCTAATTACACACATCTTATTTTCATCCGCCCCATCCAAAACTCTCTCACCTATCTCAAAAAAATTATATGCCTCGTCATCTCCTTTTTTGGTTTGATTCGTTTGTATTTTCAGCTTAATGAAAGAGGGAATTATAACAATCTTGTTATCGTTCTTTTATTTTTTAATCTTTCGGATAGTTAAAAAATAAAGTGTTTGCTTAAAAGAGATTTAGAGATCGATGAAAAATTGTGCTCAGACAAATAAGATCTTTATATATCCGTAAATCTGCGAATGGTTTGAGCAAATCTAAGATTTGTTTTGTTGTTATCTTTCTTTCTTTATGTTTTTCTTGTTTGAATCGAAAGATAAGAAAGGATGAAACACATCTGTTGTATTTTTGTTGTAAATTTCTATATGGTATTTTTGTTTAAAAAAAAAAAAAAAAAAAAAAAAAAACTGTTGCTACAGTAGCATTGCTACAGTAGCATTGCTACAGTAACCGGACTCACATATTCACTGTTTCGTCCACTGTATCAAACATTGTAGCTGCTACAGTGCTTGCTACAGTAAACGATTCCTCTTTTAATATATATAATAATGTGAGCGCAAAATACTTATTACATCTTAATTAGTTGACACACAAATTTCTCTCTCCCTTTTAATTGGCTAGTTAATACCCTCAAAGCTAGGGGTGAGCATTGGGCCAGATTCCGACCCGTTCAGACTAATTTCGATCCTGAAAGTCACCTAAATCGTTAACCGAATATCAACTCGAAAGTAGTCGGTTTTTTAGTCCGTCCCATCTCGACCTGTCCCGAAAGTAATCGGTTTTTGCTTGTATTTTGTCGGTTTTTAGCCCGTCCTAACCCGTCTTCAATCTTGAAAATGCTAAAAATACATCCCGACTTCCGACCCGAAAAGCTATTATTGAGTCAAAGCTAACCACTTAATTTACAGTATTATTTTTTTCTTCTTTCTTTCATTGATTAGATAATATGAGGTGTGGTTGTGGGGTTGGGAAAAGTCGTGATTGGTCATCGATGCTACAGCGCCTTCTTTGACTTTCTCTGCGTCGTCTTTGACACTTGACACTAGTACCCTTGTTTCTTTCTTGCGTCAGGCTGTGTGCCCTTCACGTGCTCCCTTGCTCATACAGTTATATCATATGCATGCCACACTTTTTAAAGTGCATTTTATATCAGATGATCATACTTAAATAACATGTGTAGTAGTATGCATTCTACAAAACAAACAGTTGATATATAGAAAAAAAGAATATGGGAACAAGAAGAAGGATAATTACTAATTAGGATAGAGATTCAAAAACAAAAACATAACAAATGGAAACACTCCTCACGCTCATAAGGGCAGTAGCAGCCAGAGGTGGCAAAACGGGCGGGCCGGGCCGGGCGGGCACAGGCTACAGGCTAAACGGGCGTGGGCCAAACGGGTGCATGTTATACGAATCACTTTAGAAAAGACTAAAAACAACAACAAAAATTCCTCAAACGTAACACATCATTTATATTTAAGTAATATATCTATAAGTTTTTCATTAAATCTTCTCTAATTGAGAGAAAAACATGTGTGCCCATTATGCCCATTTAACTTCTAAATAGGCAATATATGCCCATTTCAAAAAAAAAGAGGGGGCCCAAATGTACCCAAATCTTTTAAAAATGTGCCCATTTAGCCCATTTTTTTGATTTTGGGCACAAATTGCCACCTCTAGTAGCAACGGTAACGCAAAGCTTGCGTTAAAGCTTACATGACATCTCTTTAACGCACGTTAAAGGGCGTTAGCCATTGCGTTCGTTTGTGTTAAGGCCGCGTTAACGCGGCTCGTTAAGCCACTAACGCTGCGTTATTCATTTTTTTTTTCTTTTCTTCCGATTTAAATGAATATTGGTGGGTTTTTTTGTGTGTTTTCGTGTGTGTTTAGTGTATGTGTGTGCAGGTGTGTGTGTGTCGAGAGGTTGAAGATGAGATATCTTTTTTTTTAGTCCTTGAGGTTTTGTGTATTTGCAGTTTATTCCTTGTGGGTTTATACATATTTTTTTTTCTTTTTTTTTTATTTAAATAAAAATTTTATTTTTAGTTATTTATTTGAATAAAAATGTAATTTGTTTTAATTTGTATTTTGTTAAATAATTGGAAAAGAAGAAAAAAGTGAGGCCCAAATGTTGAGTTAAGGTTGAGTTATTGTTGTGGGTGTTTTTTTTTTTAGTTAAGGTTAAAGTGGTAAAGCTGATATGGCGGTAACGTGGCGTTGAGTTAAGTTATAACTCACGTTATTGATGTGGATTCTCTAAGAACAAAACTAAGTTAAGTTATGTCACCCTGTCAACAACATTGCAAGGGTTAGAGACCCAACTATTCCAATTAAAATCGAGGTGTGTGCATATGTTAGAGACCCATAAAAGAGAGAGAATTTTGACTTGAGAAAATACATCCTCATCTCGGATAGCTGTTGAGGTAAAATCTTGCTTCTACCTCGGACAAGCGGAATGAGCCCTCCGGACTAGGATTGGTCCTTTGGGTTCGAGGTGATCCTTGGTTAGTGTTGGTTCCTTCGGATATCTACAAAACAGATACGTCCGTTAGTCTCGCCCCGGGAGAGTGTCCCAGGACCAACCTGCGGCATGAGAGTAAGTATATGTTCTTAGAGAGAGAAAATGTAAGTATAAGTAGAGTTTAAAGAGTGAGAGAATTAGTTAACCTTGAGGATTTCCTCTCTATTTATAGGCTACTTTGGTGAAGTACATGGCTGATTAGTACTAATCCCTTAGTGGTTGCTTATTTATGTTCCATTACCAAGTACTTGTGTACTTGTTTGTACTTTGGTTTACTTGACTGTTGTATGTCCGGAGTGTCAGTTCATCCGGAGGGATGTGGTCTTCCAGATGTCGTCATTGATCAGCCTTGTTCTGACGGTCCGTTCCGTTTGACTGTTGGTTCGAGCCGTTCGGTATTAATCCGTAGGGTACATACGGCAACAATAGCTTGCTTTGAATCGTTCAATGCATGAACTACCCGATTACGCCATCTCCAAATCACTAATAACAAGACAAGACGAACCCCATGGAAGAGCTTAACGACCCCTTTACACCCATTATGCATATCCAAATGATCACTCATCTCATTTACATTATTGTTGAACAACGTTGGCAATACAACATTGCATTTAAGCCAATGTTATTAACTTTACACAAATGCTAAGCACACAAGGGTAGAAGTGTCAAAAGTTGTGTGATTATTGTCATTAGAATGTGTGAAATGTCAAATTCAGATATAATACTTCTTCCGTCCTAAAATTATTGTCCACCAATAAAAAACATACAGTTTAAAAAAAACATAATTAATACAGCTTTGTCTCTCTTACTTTTTTGCCAAATAACAGATTTACCCTTAACCAATTAATTAACACTTCTTTAAAGTTTGTAATATTAATTTCAACTAAGGGTAATATAGTAAACTTGATCAAACTCCCCTATCTATTTTTAGTATTGGATAATTAATTTGAGACGTATAAAAAAAAAAAAAAAAAAAAAAAAGACGGACAATTAAATTAGGACAGTGGGAGTAATAATTAAGATAACCTTTTGAAAAGCTAAGACTTTGCCCAATTTTATTACATGTAAGAGTTGTTACACGATTATATTATTTGGCCAAATTCGATTGTGGGTTTGAGGTCCATTAGGTTTAAGGTTTAATTTATGTTATTTTATTCGCAAAGTTATATCCTATTTAAATAGACATGTTATCTTATGTAATTGAAAAAAGCATTCAATCAATATTAATCTCTAATATTTTACTTAGTATCCAAGTCTTAGGCAAGATAAACCAATAAAAATTTTCTATCATCTGGTCATCGGCTACTCGTCGATGATCGGAAGAGATCCTAGTTATTTTTGGTCTATAGCATTTTTCTTTTAACGACAACTAACTATCTCACAATATACAATTACAAACTATCTCACATGTCCTAAGCAGGACTTGAACCCGCAATAATTTTGTTGAAGAGTTTCTCACACAACAAGAGGTATCATTGAGACACAAGCTAGCCTTTTGATTTTGCTTATTAGTTTTTGTTTTTGTTTTTGCCCTTTTTTTCCAAAGTCATAAACCCAGTGATGTAAAACCCTAGCCACTATAATATACCCTCTATGTTTGGTGAGAAATCAATGAATTAAATTTGTCTTCATTCACAAAAAACGCTTTTACCTTTGGCGATTATTGTTGTCGGAGAAACTAGTCGAAAAAAATGCGCCTTTTACCGAAAAGCAAAGCAAGCTATGATGTAAGAAAAACGTCACAAAAAAAGAGGAAGTCGTTAAGAAATAAACAACTTTTAGTCGTTAAGAAATAATAATAATAATAATAATAATAATAATAATAATAATAATAATAATAATAATAATATAGGAAAAGAAGAGATTTTTAGTTGTTGCATATTATTAAGAAGCTGGTATTTTAGTCATTTCATATTTTTAACTAGTCCCACTAATAGTCAACATAACAATGGACCTAACTCAAAACGGATGTTTTATTTTTGGACAAAATCTGAATTTTTTTAAGGAAATGGACCAAACATAAAATACCGACAAGCCACAACAAAAAAATGTGGTTAACTCTTACTCCCTATGTTAAATGTCATGTTTTAATTATCATTAGTATAATTTTTATTAAATATTATATAATACAAATGAAATATTAAAGATTAAAGTTAAAAAAAGAAAAGAAAAAAAAGTAAAAAAAATAAAAAAAAAAAAATAATAAATTTAATACGGGTAGAATGCATATTATTATTTCATGATAAAGATTAAAGGTCAAATAAATACGAACATAAAATAGCATTTCTTATCATATGATCCAACGGTCAGAAACGTTTGGTTGACGAGGATAGAAACGACAGAAGGAAAGAAAGGTCAAATGTTTCTTCAGTTATAGTCGTAGGCGAAATAACATTTTAATAATGTGTCCAAAGCTTCACCGTATTTCATCCGCCATATGCTTCTCCCCAATTATTTTCTGTATCTCCTTTTACCCTTTTTGACCTTTCGCTTTAGCTTTCTTTTTTATTTCATTAGAAAAAATTAAAGAAATCGTACTAATAACAGCATATGTAACCGTTATTTAGTTATATTAATTCAAATAAAATAAGTATGTGATAAATTTCCACGATCAACCACTTTTAGTTTGACACTGTTGTGAATGTTATTTGTTATTCACCAATGAAACTTATTATGTAAGTTAATGGTTCTCGCAATGGTAGTTTTCGAATCTCATCTCTGGCGCTTTACTCCCAGATAAGTACACGCCTCCACAAAATCTATAGGCTTACTGGAGAGACTTTGTGGATAAGAGCTCAAGAGACCGAGATCTCAGCTCACTCCAATTGATGCCCCACTAGGTCAGGAGAATTACCCGGAACTATTCCTTATGCGGTAGACAATGATTGGTGCCAAAAAGCAACCGGAGTCAGGGTGTCCCTGTCAATCTACACCTTTTTTGAATGGTATTTTGGCTTAATGGTTATTTAAAAATGTAGTCATGCAAAAAGAGTTCACAACCAATGTGGGATACATCGAACGTGCCTTGGTGTTTTAACTTGTAGAGTGTCAACATTTTTATGAGGTGTTAAAACAATTAAACGTGTATCAATGAACCTAACCACCCCCTCCCTCAAAGTTGCACTTTAAACATGTCCATAAGGGACATTTTTTTTCACACAAGATCTTATGCTAACCGCAATCCAAAGCTTTAGTAAAAATATCAACAATCTGATGAGATGTATGAATTTCTCGGTTTTTATAACACCAGCAAAAACTTTTTCTCTTACTAAATGAACATCAATCCCAAAATTTTTGATTTTTTAATAAAACACATATTTGTTGCAATCTGCAAAGCATAATTGTTATCACGATAAAGAACAACATGTTACAGATCCTTATACCTATGTCACCAAGCAGATTAGAAATCCAAATGGTTTCACATGTAGTAGAAGCCATGCTTCTGTACTCTACTTCTGCAGAAGACCTACACAAAGTTAACTGTTTTTTACTTTCCACGAAATAAAAGAATAACCCAGAAATGCACAATAACCAATAACTGATTTTCTTGTAACATGACATTTAGCCCAGTCATAATCTACATAAGCTCTAAGCTTAAGATTGCCACTTTTATGCATCTGAATACCAGGTCTTAGTGACCCTTTTAAGTATCTTAAAACCCTTAATGCAGCATCCAAATGTGATTCAAGTGGAGCATGCATATTGGCTTAAACAGTGTAGAGAGTAAGAAATATTAGGTCTGGTATTAGTAAGGTAAATCAACTTTCCAACAAGTTTTTGATAAATTCCAACATTTTTCAAACACTTATCTTCATCAGACTCAATATGATTCAAGATAGTATTTTATGGCAATGGTGCAGAAACAAGTTTAATAGCTAACATATCATATGCATGCAGTAACTAAAAACAGTACTTCCTTTGACTTAAACACACACCTTGACCATTTTCCAAAACCTCATTCAATTTGAAATTTTGATTTCAAAAACTCTTTACACTTTTCAATTTCAGAAAGATTATTTCCGGTTATAAGTATATCATTTACGCAAACATGTAAAGCAATAAAAATATCATCAGACTTTTCAGTAAACAATGAATAGTCATATTTGGACTACACAAAACCATGTTCAACAAGAGCACAAGTAAACTTAGCATTAGACTTTTCTCTAGCAAAACCAAGAAGTAATGTCATATAAACATCCCCAACTAAGTCACCATAAAGAAATGCATTGTTAACATCAAGTTAAAACAAACACCAATTATTGCACACAACTGCATTAATCAAACATTTAACAGCAGACATTTTAATCACAGGACTAAAAGTCTCCTCATAGTCCAATCCTCTCCCTCTGATTGTAGCCTTTGGCAACAAGCCTACCTTTATATCTATCAAATCTCTCCAGAGGGCTTATACTTAATCTTAAAAGTCCACTTGCGTCCTATAGGCCTTCTTCCTTTAGAAAGACCACAAAAAGTCGAAGTGTTACTTCTATTTTAAGCCTTTATCTCATTATTCATAGCCTAAATCCTATTTTTATCTTTTAACGCCTCAAAATAAGTATTAGGTTCAACACAGTTGGTCAACGTAGTAGAATAACAAAAATCATATGTAATCAAATTAGAATAATTCACAAGTTCCCCAATACCATATTTAACATTACTTTCTGCCACATAATCATTAAACTTAGCTGACATTTTTTCAGACCTACTAGATCTTCTAATTGCAGGCTGTACTTGACTTAAGTTTTCAGACATCCTCATTTGATTTAAAACAGATTCAGAGGAATAAGTATAGACATTGCCCTTAGAGGAAGTATTATCACACCATGGAAGTTGCAATGCCATCATTTTCACACTCATCAGAAGTATTTAAACTTCTGGGGCAATAATGTGCACTGCCGTCATCATAGGGGGTATTTGTACCTCTCCCTTCATCATTTGGACTTGAAGAAGATTTGTTATCAAAATGTTTCATATCAGAATATTTTATAGAATTTATATGATTATTAGAATTTTCCACCTAAATATTTTGATCATTTTGAAAAGTAGAATTCATTTTAAAAGGAAAAATGTTTTCATAAAATTTTACATCTATGGAATAATAAACCATTTTTGAATCAAAATTGTACACTTTGTAAGCCATTTTTATAGTTGAAAAAACAAGCAGGACACATCTTTCAGACCAGGAAAACATTTAATTATTATTATTAAGAATAGAAGCGAAACACAGACACCCAAAACTTTTTAAATGAAAGAGTTTGGGTTGAAAACCATACAACAATTCAAAGGGAGATTTACCATCAAGAAGAGAAGAAGGCATCCTGTTAGTAAGATAAACAATAGTCAAAATACATTCAGGCCACATTTTTAAAGAAATGTCACTCTAAAACAATAAACTTCTTGCAACATTTAGTAAAGGTTTGTGCTTTCTCTCAGCAACCCGATTCTGCTGAGGAGTATAAGCACACGATATTTGATGAACTATACCAAGACTGTCAAAGAAACTGCACATTTTATTATTTACAATAAGTACCATTATCTGAACTAACAGTTTTAAGGCCACATTTAAACTGATTAAGAACAAGATTAGCACAGTTAGCAAAATGATTATAAATTTCATCTTGGGTTTTAACAAGATAAACGCATATTCCCTGGTATAATCATCAACAATAGTCAAAACAATATCCAACCCCATATTTACTAATAACTTTGTATGGTCCCCATAAATCAAGATGAAAAAGTTCACCAATAAAAGTGGGCTTATGGCGACTTAATGGAAATGGCTCTTTGTTTAAATGTCACAAGGAGAAACATGAGAGTCTTTGGTGAATTTTAAGTCGTTTATAACACATCAATAGCTTAATCAGAGGGGTGGCCAAGTATGCTATGCCACAAAGTCTTAAACACCTAACAAGTAGCAGGTTGATTACCTATTTTTTGACTAGAAGAAGGTGAGGAAGAGGGCAAGTTAAAAAAATAAAGGCCACCAATCTCACCACCAATCCATAAGATTTTTTTTTGAATCAAATCTTGTACATAACATTTACTTTCATCAAATCCAACAAACATTCTTCTATGTTTAATAAGCTTATGAACAGATAAAAGACTCACACAATATTCAAGTACAACCAACACATCATAAAGAATGAGATTTTCAGAAAGTTTTAAATTTCCAACATATTTTACTTTTGTAAGAATACCATTAGGATGACCAAGAGTACGATTTAAATCAGAAATATCAATGATACTAGATATTAAGTGTAGAAATTGTCATATGTTGGTTGCCACCAGAATCAATAATCCATTCCAAAGTTTGATTCTAGAGAATAGTGTTACTAATTAAAAAAATTGTAAAAGTTTATCTTGAAAAAAACATTGTTGTTGAAAAATCTTGGCATACCTGCCATGTTGGCATGCATGCTGCTAGAAGGCACATCACTGATGAGACTCATTTCATCCTCTTTCCATTAGTGAACGACAATGTTGTACAATTCATGTGAAAAGAAATGCTAGAATTAGCATCAAAAGAAGATTCGAAACCATGCTCTTTTGAAATTGGAATTTTGTTATAACCAGGAGGATGCCTAATCAAATCAAAACATTTTTCAATAGTATGATCCACTTTACCACAATCATTACAAGTAAAATTAAGATTGAGCCCTATATTGTTACCATTGGTATTTCCAGAATTTTTACCAGTGTTATAAAACCTCTTATTGTCAAACCTTTTGCTATCATTATCAGAAAAATTAGTTTTGGACACAAAACTAGAAACTAGAGGTTTAGACACAAAAGCAGCTTAGGAAGGAACTCCTATATAAGACTCTTCTCTAGACACGATAAAAAAAGCATCTTTCACATAATGAAGAGTCTCTCTTGACAACAAACTGCTCCTAATAGGCTGATATATATCATTTAATCCCATAATAAATTGCATAAGTTTCATAAGTTGATATGTTATAAAACATCTTCCCTTGCAGCATAAGTACACTAGGCAATTTGGTCAAAATATCAAATTCTCTCTAGAAAGAATTAAGTTATGACAATACCTGAAATAGACAGTTCTCTTTGTTTAAAACCATTGATTTTTTTGCATTAATTTTTAAACAATAGACCAATTTAACTTGTCATAAGTTTATTTAAGTTCGGCACAAACGACAACAGCATTATCAGAAAAAATTTGACTCAAAATCAAATTCTCAGAAACAGAATTTAACAAAGATAACTTTCCCACTAATTAAACAATGGAATACTAGACTCATAAGCAGATTTCTTACAAGTACAATCAATTAATACACTTTTATTTTTAATATGAATGGCCAATTTCATTGCAGTAGTCCAAACTTTATAATTTTCAATGCTAGTTAACTTCACATTGATGATAGTATTAGTATTAGAATCATTAGTATGCAAATGCAACAGATTACCCAAATCAAGACTGCTAATCCACACATCGCCACTACCACTAACACCTCTAGTCATGATGAACAAATAACAATGGCATACAAACAAGAAATAACAGATAAAACAAACAAACAATAACAATTAAAAACCACCAAATAGTAATTAAAATAATCCAAGCCACAAATAAAAAAACATATCAACCACAAATAAAAAAACATATCAAGATACAGAGCAGGATTCCTTGCTTCTTAAAAAGTAGTTCAAGATAAACCAAGATCTTAGGGTCTTATGTTTATGTAACCAAAACAAATGTAACTCAGATCAATTAACTACCAAACACCACACATACAAATTATCCATCAATCAATCTCTAAACTTCGCAGGAAATTGCTCTAACCTATCCGCCAATTCTAAAAACATAAAAAAATAAAGAACATAATAATAAAAGAGTGTGTGATCTGTTACAGAGCACGCAATTTAGAATCACAATGGAAAACAATAACAAATCACAATCACTCTTGATTCACTTAGTCAAGAGATGATTATGACACCCAATTGAATTACCAATTACCAAGTACTACTCCAGAAGCAAAACCCCGAACCTTGAAAAATTAGGGTTTCAATATTGAAACATGAAACTTTTCAATCAACTATTGATCAAGCAGATCTAACTAATAACCAACTAGATCCAATATATTTAACCAAGAACCAACAAGATCAGATCAACAACAACCCAAACAGACCTAGTCTTAATAAAAAACCATTGAATCAACAAAGATTACTTCAGATCTCAAACAATGTGTAAAGCCCCTAAATTTCCTTCAAATTAACCACCTAATCAAACACTAGGCTATGATACCATGTTAAAACGATTAAACATGTATCAATGAACCCAACCAACCTCCCCATGGTTCAAATTATTACTTAAAATTATTTAGTACAAGAAAAAAAAAAGAAAGATAGATTACAAACTGTAAACTATTAAGAACATAAAACTCTCAACAAGAACACCTTACTACAACACTCAGAAAGATAAAAACAATGGATCAAAATAGTTGATCAGTCGGACGATTAACCAAGACATTGAGAGAGAATAACAGAGATATAAAACTTGTGTGTGTGACAAAATGAAAAGATGATGTGAAACCCTATGTTTTTTTCTTTTTTTTTTCTTCCCCCCCCCCCCCCCCCCCTTTAAATAACCCGGATTACCACCTTTGCACTTCAGGCCCTAAAATACACAACATAAACAAACAAGTCCCTCGCAAGGAAAGACTATTAGATAACACTTTTATTTGTACCAGTTTAACCCATGTACTTTGTAAGGGAAAGTTTGGAGCATTATTCCAACATAAGTAGCATACTTGAGTGAGTCCCTTATTTTAAGGTCTTTTACATAGTGTTTCAGTCACACAAATATTAGTTTAGAGGTTTAGTAAGAGAAAGTAAAGTGTGGAGAAAGAGATATAGATAGAAAGGAAAGAGGTGGGAGAAGTAAGGTTAAAAATAGGTGAAATGTTTATTCTAAATGAATCTCACACCCTTTAAAATGAGAGGGTGATGCGTTTATATTGTTACAAGGGTGGCCAACTTGGGCCTTATTGGGCTTGGTTTGGATTTGACTTGAACTAGGCCTATTACAAGTAACATATTAGCTTATATAAGTTCATATAAGTTTATAAGCCCACTACTTGATCTATAACTAGCTATTACAAGCTTACTATGTTCATAATGATAAATGACCATCACTTTTATAAAGCTAAAAATCTCCCCCTAAGAGATGATCATTTATGAATGATACATCTTTAGTCTTGATACTTGGATCTTGAATCTTCATTACTTGTATAGTTGTATCTTGATCTTAAACCTTATTTGTAATAGACTTGATAGACTTCTTTGTTCCGTCCATGCTTGTGATCTTTTGTCTTGCCTTAGATCAACAGCTTCACTTGATATGTTGTGTTCTCTCCGACATACTCATACCTCTTGTAGGTCTTTATATTATGATCTTTACTCTTGGCTCGATTCTTCTTTTGACTCTGACTTGTTCTTGACTTTGAATTTAATGTATCTCTTTTTCTTCAACTCGTTGAGGATTGATCACTTGAGTGTGAGTATGTTGAGTTTGAAGATGTTGATGTATATGCTGGTGCTTTAGGATCGGTTGCATTCATCATTAAATGTCACAGAAAATGTAGATAATAATAATGCCAGGGAAATATATCATTGTGGACCTTTTCTTAGAAATCAAACAAGAACCTTTTGAGAGGAACTTGAGTTTCTAGGGAAGGTTTGTGTATTGCATCACTGGGTCCATGATGTATGTCTTCAATATCAGTATCATATTTGTGATTACCGATAGCAAATTTACTGACCCGGTTTTTCCCTAAGTGTATGGAAGGTTTTCATTTATTTTAACCATTTCAGTACTTTTCTTTTTCATTCTCAAACCCCTTCAATGCATATCATGCCATCCTTACTATCATTTTGTTGTGATTGTTCTAGTGATAGCTCTTACATTAATAACATTATTCCCTTTCACCCAAGGACTTCTAATATTTCTATTTGGAATGTCCATAGGTAGGTCCTTCCGATTATGGCTGGACCATGGGATTATACCTAATTCAAAACTCTGTATAACTCATTTTTATTTGAGAATGGAATTGTGATAAGGTTAAGCCATAAAACCATTGAAAAATCAATCGAAGTGTTTATAAGAAAGAGTTAATGATATATTGTTTGGTTCTATCAGCAGACGGACAAGCCGTGTATTTTGGGAGGCAAATAGAACTATGTTGCTAGACGGCTACCTGTCGGTATTTAACTACCAAAGTTATACACATTTCAAGGGAGGGTTTGTAGGAATATGTGCATGATATAACATAATTAAATATTGTTATTAGTATATGATACCACACACACATTAACGAGACTACAATTTATATGAAAATGTATTAGGCTTAATTAGTTAGACTACTTATGAAATAACAAGCTTAGACCAAGAACCAAATGGCAAGCCCGTTTAGGTCTCTATAGTTAGCCTGCCTCCTAGGGGTGTTTGTCGGGCTGGGCTTGGTTAAATAACCTATTTAAGTGGATAAATATATTATTAGATAATATAATACCTTTTAAATATAGTAATTATCTCTTTTATTTATTGAGATTATCCTGTTTTTAAATATGGTATTATCTTTTAAGGTCTATAAATACAAAGAGATAATTCTAGGGTATTTGGTAACGCCATATTTATACATATCTTCGGGCATAATATTATATGTTTTATGATCATTTAGTGTGAACTTTCGATACTTAATAGCATGAAATGCATGCAGGTTCAATCTCGGATGCTCTGAAGCAAGAAACGTCAAAAGCACAACTATTTCAGCAAATAAATAAGAAGGCTATTATGTTAGTCCTTTATTCCAGCCAAGTGCACTGGTATACCAGTTATGTGCGCCACACTTGCTCACTCGGTCAAGGAAAGTCAAGAAGTTGTTTTTAATAAAAGTGCGCCGGTTTTGTATCTGATCACTGATGTACGCCAAACTTCCTCTGCATTTATAAAACTTTGGCGCCAAGAAAATAGCTAAGTGCGCCGCACTTACAATCGATGTACGCCATACTTCGCCTATCAGAAGCCTATAAATATAGCTCATTTGCAAGCATTTGAACTCTCCACTCTATAACCAATTTTCACTAAGTCAAGATAAAAGAGGTACAACATGATACTGAGCCAGAAACAGACATTGAAAGAATCGAACAAGGGTCTTATATACTCTTGGGTGTTGACTCTTGGTTACTTGTGACACTAGTGTAATCCATTTGATCATTCCAATCCGTATGTCTCTTGTTTACTATTTCATCATTTCTGTTATTATGAACTCATTAGCCATGAGAGGCTAAACCTCTTGTGATTGCTTGGATATGTGAATATAATAAAGTGAAGTTATGATTATGCTTTGATCTTTATTAATTTCAAGTTTATGTTGTGAACTGTTGTATCTCTAGTCTTGTCACGTTTGTTTATCAAAACTGATTGAATATAACCTATTGGGATAGGTCGAAAGAACCAATTTGTTATATGCAATTCTAGAAACTTGTCTGTGTTTTTAGCCTTTGACTGGAGGAATCCGCCTAGGAGAATTAGTAAAAATCTAGACTTGATATATAATACTATTTTGAGAGGAATCTCTTGGTGGATAAACATTAATCTTGAATTAAACCTAACAAGTTATGAAATTGCTCTTTTTACGAAAATGGCTAAGTTATAAGTTGCGCACCATTCCTATTATTATCAAACTAAAGATCTAGCATAAGCATTATAATTGTGTGAAAATCAATCTTATTATAGTATAGTAGTATATTGTCGAAATGATCCGCGTGAAATACAGATCACCCGAGTCGTATCCGAGTGAAGGTGAATGGAATCAAGAATATTGATTCGTGAAAATCGTGAATTGAGAAGTGGAAAAGAGAAAATAGTGATCAAGTAATTCAAGTATTCACAAACAAAGATGAATTATGCAAAGAGTACAAGCTAATAATGCACAAAAGTTTAAAACGTAAAAAAAAAATGCAACCGTGTTATTTAAAACGTAACTTTTAATGAAAATTGATCCTACGAACGTAAAATAATTTTCTAAAAATCTTAAACCACTAAAATGAATTTCCAGAAAAAGGAAATTATTTTTTTGACTTTTCTTTTAATTTCTATGATTTTTTTTTTTATTTTTGTAATTTTAAATGAATAAAAAATGTAAGAAAATAGAAAAATAAGGAGGAAAAATGAAAATTTAATTCTGAAAAAACTAGAATATTGTAAAAGAATTTCTAAAAATATTTTTGTATTTTTCATAGCTTTATCTGAATTTTTATGGGTTTTTGCTTATTAAAACTATTTAAAAATGAATAAAATCAAGAGAAAATTAAGAAAAATACTAAAACTACTTGGAAAAATCTGGAAAAATTCCAGAAAATCAAAAATAATAAAAAGAACTTGGAGAAAAGTTTTTGAATGAAAAGAAGCGGATTTAGCACTTGTAAATAAAACTGAATGAAACTTAGAACACAAGCTTATATTGATGTGAAATGCTCAGAAATGCTATGTATGAACAAATGATAGCACAGAAATCCACAGAAACACCAATATAGAGCAATAAGCTCAAAATATAAGTTCACTTATAAGACAGAATAAGCACAAATAGGTACAAAAGCAAATCAATGATACACAATCCTAAATCGACTCACATGAAGCTCAGAATCAAAATCAAATCACAGAAATATGCTCAATAGATCAATAGCAGGCCTAAATGAACCAAAAGTCCCCTGTCTCAACTTAGCTTATTAACAGGTGCAATAAGCACTACAAAAAAGCTCTAAATGGCAAACTTATGGGGGCAAAAGATAAGATGAACAACTGAGAATCAAATTCAAGCAATTTTACTGTCTCATCTAATCGATTACTACTCCACATTTGATCAAAAAGAGCAGCTATTCAATACTTAAGCCTGAATTTAGTTGACTTGACAATTACCACACCTTTTTGACTAATATGGATTTTAAATGTTTAATACTGTTCCTAGATACCTATTAAGTCTGTTTAATCACTAAAATCTTAATCTCTAACTAAATCTCTACGAATTTACCAACTCAACTATCACATATATTACAAACTCAAGCACAATAAAGAGACTAAAGCATTTTTTACTTTTATCTAGTTACTACTAATTTTTATTCTAGTTATTAGCTAATATTACCCTAAGTGACTAATCAGTTAAGTTGAAACTACCTATACTCTACAGAAACAACTTCAAATGAATATAACCAAACACTCCTACTAGTAACAGTCTTACTTATTTGAAAACTGCAAGTCAAGTTCTGACCAATCCAATCCACAGTTTAAGATCAGATAATGAATAGGCAGGCTAAATGAACCACAACTCAGATCTAAATCAACAATTATCCACAAATACTTAGATTCAATCTACAATGATCAATCAATTATTCAACTATTAATCCGCTTAAAATGACATATTCAAATACTCCAAGTTGTGACATTAAAACAACTAATCTTACACTATGAACTCACAGATCCTCTATATCAGTCATCAATATAACAAATTCATTCAATAATCAACATACAGCAGTTTACAGCAAATTGACTGTATCAATAATATGAAAACTCTGATGATCAAAATGAAGCAAGAACAACTCAGATCTAATCAAACAGTATACTACTAAGATTAGACAATCTGAACTATAGATCTACAACAGCATTACCACTACAAATCAATGAAACATTAGTCCTAATCTATATGAATTCTAACACAGTTACTACAAAATGAGAGAATTGAAACAGGATTTTACCAAAATTCTCCCCCTCAGCATGAACAGAGGGGGACTCACTGAGCTTGCCTATCTCTAGGATAGGCATGACCTTCCACTATTGTCCAAACTTATCCAAATACACAACAGCTAACACTGAATCAAATTCCTTCAAGTGGATGATCTAGAACTTATGTTGAATGAAAAAGAACCAGATATACAACAAGCTATTTAGCTTGAATATACTGCATATAAGCTGCTGCAGCTTATTTCAGACCTAACACTGATTTGAAACACAATTTTTTTTTTGTTTTTTTTTAATATTTTCTGATTTTTATTTATTTTTATTTATTTTTTCTGAAAATGACTTTAAAATAAGATAAGAGTGAAAGTATTTAAGCTGAATAAAACTAGATTAAGCAAAATAAGAGAGTATAAAGCAGAATAAGCAGAATTGAAATGACTAATAAGCTGAGTAATATGAAAGGAAAATAAGCACTTTTATTAAAAATTTCAAGTAAAGAAAATACATTCAAATGAAAAATTGACAGAGTTTCCCTACTACAATCTACACCTCTAAATGGCTAAAATGGACCTCTATTTATAGCTGAGGAATGAGATTGGGGTCTCGGATTGCCAAGCTGGCAATCCGTGTGACCTGTGCTTCTTGATATCATCTCAGGACTGTTTGATCTTAATCTCATCATTCCCTCTTGATAATAGCCCTTAGATCATACCAAATGACGTGTTCACACCAATAAGGGACTGCCAAGTGGAAGTTTTTGTGCTTTTTGCTCTGACAACACACTGACACCTCTGCCATGCTTCTAGAAACTCATCAATTTGACCAAAGTACCCTTAATTATGGTAATTGATGTACGGTCAATTTTCTATGGTTCTTGGCTGGGTAATTGGGGGAATTGGGGAGAAAAGAAGCGGGGTAAGTTTTTTAATTATTTACTTGACCCTTGCTTTGACTTTGACCCATAAGTATTATTTTTGACCAAGAGATGTTGGATCGGGTGTGGGCTTTTGGTTTGATTTATGGGCTTTGAGTTTTTAATGGACCAGGCTTGTTTTGTATTTTCAGAAATGTAATAAGAATAAACAAGGACCATTTGTGTTATTTTTTGAAATCCAAGGGCTGATCTTGTCACTTTTTCCAAATTTCTTCAAGAGACTAAACATGATAATATTGATTCCCAAAGGTTGACTTTTGACTTTTCTTCAATACTTTCCAAAAAGGACTGAATATGTCAACTTTCAAAGTGCAGGGACCAAATATGACAATTCCTCAAACTTTCCCGAAAATGATGAATCAGACAAATCTTCAAACTCAAGGGATCACTTTTGACTTTATAAAGCTCAACTAGATTTCCAGCTTGACTTTCTGACTCATTCTACTCTCGTGCTCGTTTTTGCTGGATCTTTGCTTGTTTTTCGTCTTTTTACGATATATCCGTACCTGCACGTTCATAAACATAAAACACACAATTCTTTGGAATTTGTTAGCATAATTAGTCTATTTGGGTCAGTATTTGGCCATGAAAAGGTATGTGAATTAATACATACCACATTATCACTGCATTGTATAAGCTATCCAAGAGATCATTTGTTTTATCATTTGAATTTTCCATATCACCTCAATTACTATTTGTGAATCATTGTTTTGTTTACTAATCATTTTATATTTAAAACGAACGAACTAAGTCCCTGTGGATATGACTTGGTCTTACCTAAAATCTTATACTACCAATGAGGGTTATACTTTACCCGTGTGTTTGGTTTATTAAAATCGGTGAAACCATTATTATAAATTTAAAGCTTTCCTTACACATCAGGCTTTTATAAGTGTTACATAAAACCCTAAATACCCCCTTCTCTCTTTGTGTGTTTCGGCCAAGCAAAGCAACACACCAAACACATTCTTGTGTTTGGTTTTAACAATTTGATTGTTCGTTTGTTACTTCTTTGGATTAACTGCTAACACCCTGATGTGGTTGTTTGAGCGTTATTGTGCAATAACCGTAAGAGGATATTACCCATAAAATTCTCGTGTTCGTGTTGATCTCCTTAGCAAACAAAAGGTACATAATTGTTGTTGTTGTTGTTTTTCTGATTAGTCATACGTTATACATGAATCATTGGTATGAAAAAGGATTAAAGGGTTTTAATCTTCAAATGCTTATTTTGATTGATGTTAATTGTTAAAGTACTTTTTTTCTTTAAAATTTACCCTTCGTTTTCCATCAGTGGTGCATAGGGTCTCGCGTCGTGACTACGACGAAAGTTACAGGTTTATTTATTTATTTATTTATTTGTTCTGATGGGTTTGTATTTGTGTTTGATTTGTTTATGCTTTTAGGTATGCGTTTGTTTATGTTTTGTTTTGTTTTTTTTTTGTCTTTTTTTTTTGGTGCTGTAGACTTGCAGGTTGCCATTGAGCCAAGGAAGAAGACCACCTAAGTTTATTTTCCTTTGAAACCTTATTGATATAGATGTTTACGTAAATAGTCTCCTATTGTTTATTTTAACATGGGTAGTATTTAATATATTTACATTGTAGGGCGCAACATCGCAGACCCCAAAACCGACCGGACCGACACAAACCTGATCGAATAGAAGGACCAGCGGTCCGGTCTCGGTTTTAACTTTTTTCTTATTTCGGTCTCAGGTCGGTTTGGTATGGTCTTACGTACAAACAGACCATTATGCCTTCTTGGACCGGACTTATCGAAGAACTGAAACGCATAGGACCATCCCGGACCGGATCGAATACATTCGATCCGGTCCTTGGTCTGGGGTTTTGGGCTAAATCGGTCTCGGTCTGGGTACGGCCGATCCGGTCTGGTATTAGCCCGATGCTCACCCCTATTACATTGTTAGTCCTTGAATTTTGTTACTTTAAATAGTCATAAAATGTATACAATTGGTCTAATTGTATTGTTTTATCTATACTATCTAATAAACATGAATAATGTACAAGCCCCCTAAAGCAACCCTCTCATTAAATTCGCTGATGTATCTCGATTGTGATTGGACAAAGATTTAATGCGTACAACACACCTTTGCACATGTTTCAATTCTTCTATCTTAAAACATTTCTTCAACACGCTTCATCAAACTGATATCCCACATTCAATGCTTCTATTTTTGCTAAGTAATTAAATCCTTTGTAACCGAGTATCACAAAATAGTTCTACCGATTGTTTTTTATTCAAACCATCTAATGAATTCTTCTCCACACTCCACTATCAATTCCAAAAGTCGTACGCTCCTCCTTCTTCATCCCATTCAAATCGTTTTCTCTGATCCTCCATAATTTGAGTTTTTGGGTTCATCAGATTAAAACAGGTAACGAATTTGATTTGTTGATCTATTTTTGTGTCGGATGTTAGTTGAGTAATCATCCTCATAGTCTTCTTATATAGGGTTTAGATTTAAATTGCATAATACAACATTTGTGATTGAATTAAAATATGTTTTTTTATTTGTTTGTAGCAGGTTTTATATGTATGACTGGTCAATGCAAAAGCTATTTTTGGTTTCGATTGTAAGTTTGTTTAGGGCTAATGATCTTTATGTATGACTGTTCAATGTATTATACGTATCGGCTAAAGTTAATTTTGTTTGGGAACTAATTTGTTATTTCTGATATCATTTTTGATTGGGAATTAATTTTTTTAATCATGTTGTTCATATGGCTGTTGTTTTTGTTTTTTGCAGGTTGTGTTTTAGGATTCCTGATTTTGGTTGTCAAAATATCTTTGGTTGATTTATAACTTTGTAAAGGTATGTGAATTAACACATACCAAAATCCCCGAGACTAAGGTATTGTCGTGTCCTCACGCAATGTGATCAATTCACGCTTTTGGGATAAATAATTTCAAAACTCTTCCTACTAACTTTGTAAAGTAGCAAGAAGGTTCGAAAGAAGTAATAAAATCATTTATTCCCGCAAACGCTCCGTTTTTCAAAAAAATTCTTTTATTTCACTTTCACTTCTATTTTTGTACTTTTCATACTTCATACTTGTGACGGTTTGTTAAACTTTCATTATTATGCAATAATTATTAGGGTCAACGAGTAGAAACACTTCTATTAAGAAGTGACCATATGGATAAAAATCGTCATCCTTGATTTTTCACAAGCTCCCAAACTAAGCTTAAAAACGAGATCACAGCTTATCTACAAATTAGATGCTAATACTACTCATAATAGTTACTTGTGAAAACTTCTTACTCCCATGTCCTAAGTTTTTGTATCTCAATATTTTATTTTTGTTGAGAAATGAATTGCTTCATATTTTCTCGTTTCAATATTTTTTAGTCCGATAGTGACACCTAAATTTAAACGATAAGTAGTTATCCATTTTCTCTCAAGAACTATTGCAATAGAAATTCGGTCCCCATCAAGGAATTTTGGTACATACAATATCATAAATATAAGTTTCGGAGTACTACACGTGCACCTCATGTGTCCAATTCAGAATAACACACATGCACCTCACGCGCCAACAACTTATTTACATTCAAACTCTTATTCAACATAACTTTCAACTTTCACTTTTTCATTTTTCACTTTTCTTATATTTTTTTCATACTTTTCACTTTTTTCTTTCTTAACTTTTCTCATAACATCAATGGAAGCTTATCGGGTAGCTCCAAAACCACATACATAATCAACTTTTGACTTTTGATTTTTCACTTTTTTTGCTCTTATTTTTTATGTTCCTTGATATGTACCCAACTTTTAAAGCAAAGATTCTCTTAAGAAAATAAAGAACTAAATATTATTCAAACCGAAATACCACTAATTAACCTAGAACATCTATTATATATTGGTGACGTATTTTATAGGAGTAAAAAGCCACAAGTACCTCTCATGAGCTCTAAAGAGAACCACTACTCCACGTTTAGCATCTAACTTCTAAATAAACTCTATCATTTCTCGCTCTTCGCAATTTAAGATTCCAAGTAATGAAACCAGCGAGTACTTAGCCAATAATCAGCCACGCATATATAAAGTCAGTTACGAAAACTTGCAAATTCTAGAAGAATAATTCGCGTTTTCTAGCTCCTGATGTAAAAGACTAGCTAAAGCTTTCAAGCTGCGCATGTATAAAGTCAAGTACGGGAACTTGCAAATTCTAGAAGAAGAATTCGCATTTTATTGCTCCTGGTGTACAAAACTAGCACAAGCTTATATGATTATCATTGGTTAAGGGAACAAGCTAGAGCTCAACACACCCGGTCAAGTCAAAATATTTATTCCTACTCTCGCGAGAAAGAAAGTCAACAAGCTGTCAAAACACTTATTCAAACTTTATTATATTTTTGCATAACTTTTTATCATCTTTTTGTGCTTTTTCATGACATTTTCATTGATTTTTCTTCAAAATTTTTGAAATTTTTTTCAATTTTTTTTATTTTTTAGGTAAAACGGAGTTGCGAGAGTACACGACATGTGAAAAATGCAAGGTCAAATCGAATCGAAGATTCACCCTCCCCCAGACTAGAATGAAACATTGTCCTCAATGTTTTTATGGGTTAAGGCAATCCTAACAAAATTTTAGGGCCGTTTATTAATTATTCCAAAGAAAACGTTAGTCGATAAGATTCACGGATATAGGATTTCCAGTAGCACCGATGAATGAAACTTGAGCGGAGAGAAAATAACGAGGACGAGAGTCATCATAAATCGCGGACAATCCTAAACAAACATCACAAACAACCACGGAACACAAGAGTAGAAGAGGCACCCCCTCCTCACGTTATTTGTTAGAAAATAGAAAATAAGAAAATGAAATTGGATAAGCATGGGTTGCCACCCACGAAGCGCTTGTTTTTGTTCACCGAGTCACATGAGCTTGACTCGATCCCTGAATTAATTTGTCCTTGGGGAAAAATCCGTGGAAAAATAATCTCACTCGGGCTTTCATTCAAAATATTTGGATAAACATATGAATTCGTTGAAAGTTCCACCCCGAAGAGATAACCGATGGTATTCTAAAAGTGAAAACAATTAGAAACGATGCCAGGGTCAAAAACAACATCCTCACTCCCGACGGAGTGACGGATAAGAGAAATCACACCAAATGTTACAAATGGCAAGAAGGTCATGATAACCATCATGAAAAACTCATTTAGCTTTTAATAAAATTTCGAGTTTCTTTCTTTAAACTTCAGCTTATTAATCAACTTCTATTGCTAATTCTGCTTTTAATATAGCTTATATCTAGTTTAATTCAACTAAGTTTCTGTTTATTTTGTCTTCTAAACTCTCATTTGATTTCAAATTTAGCTTATTCAAGTTTATTTTTAATCTCAGTCATAAAAAAACTCAAGTTTAGAAAATAAATAAAAAATATAAAAAATATAAAAAAATAAAAAATAGTTTTAAATCCAATGTTTCAGATTTCAGTTTAGTTACAATTAGTGTAAACATTTCATGTTCAAGTTCAGAAAGTTGGAATTTCATGTGATACTGTTCCATTAAAATAATTGGAGTTTTCAATTGATGCTGAGGTGTTTGATAGCTGATACAGACAGTTAGACATCAGCCTATCTTAAAGATAGGCCTCTGTGAACTCCCTCTGTTCAAGCTGAGGGAGAGCTTGTGGTAACTTCTGTATTCATTTTAAATTTGTAGAATTAGCTTAGCTTAAATAGTTGTAGTAGTGTATTGTTCATCTCTAGTAGTAGCTTATCTGATTATTTTGTGTTTGATTGATCATTGATTAGTGTAGAGTTGTTAGTGAATTTGATTGTTTAGAATTCTTGTAGTATAGCATTATAGAGTTCTGTTTTGATTTGGCTTATAATATTGATAACTAGTAGTCTAAGTTTGTGCATCTGAGTAGTGTAATTGATAGTTGATCATCTGTCATCTAGCTTGTACTAGTAATTGTGGTAGTGATGGGTCTGAGAATTGAGTTACTATCTTTGTGTGAATCTGTGTTGAATATTGATTGTGTATGGTTAAGCTTAGTAGTTCTGATTTGCTTAATGCATCATTTGAGCTTTGATGATTAACTATCATATCTTGTAGAACTGAGTTACTGAATTTTGAATTGATCTAGTTATTGTTGTAGCTTCTGTGTAAGTTTTGAAGGCTATTTAGATCAGTTGAAAAGTGATTGGTAGTGAAAATCATAGAGTTGTTGAAATCAGTCATTCATAAGGGGTGTTTGGTAGAAACTGATTTGCTAAGTGTTAGAGTTAGTAAGTTAGGTGTAGTTGCATAATCAGCTCACATAGGTTAGTTGTAGTCTTAGTAAATCATAAAATTGGTAAGTAATTAGATAAAAGTCAAATTTAGCTTAATCATCTCTTTAACTGTCATTTAAATAAGCATTTAGACAGAATTATCATTACTATAGTTGCATAAGTAGTCTAATTAGCATAATTCAGTTTAATTGTAACTTTAATCAACTTCAGTAGTCATTTAGATGATAGCTTAATTCATAATAGTCAAACTAGGAAGTAATATCAAAAAGTCAAAAAGTTCATATACTCAGATTTAGTCATAACTTTGTGATAACCTGTAGGCTTAATTGTTCATTAGAAATAGATTTGGAAAGTTGTTTTTAAAAGCTTGGTAGTAAGAGAATAAGTATCAATAAGAAAATTTGGATTTAAAGCTTACTAGCTTATTGGAATTTAGCTTTGAAATTGCTTGTTCAGACACCATATTCCCCTGCACCACAGGTTGAGACCTGTTTTCAAGGTGACATTCAAGTAGGGTAATGAGTGTGGAGATCCAAGTTCTTGGTAGATTTGTGATCTCTGACTAGCAGAGTTGCAGTAGATCCAATTATCTTCTTAATAGCAGCTTATTTCATATGCTGAATTGACCTTGTAAGTTCATAGGTTGTGATTGATTTCTGTTTGTGACTTGTAGCATGCTTAGCTTGTGTTTGAGTTTTATATTGAGAGTAGACTAGTCTCTTGTGTTTAATCTGAGTAGTTCTAGCATTATAATTGGTTTGATAGCTTCTGAGTATACTAGTGCTTATTCTGCATAGCCTTTGTGCTTATTTCATAGCTTATTGCTACTAATCTGTGCATTTGAGCATTTCTGAGCCTATCATACATCATTTTCTGTCACATCTGAGCTTAATACATCATAATTGGTCAGTGTTCAAAGTTTTACAAAGATTGGTTCACAAGTGCTTATAAATAAGCACTTGTGATAAGCAATTTAGTCCAAATAAGCTCTTAATAAGCTGTTTTTCACTTCAAATTTTTATTCTGAATTTCTTTTATTATTTTTGATTTTCTGGAAATTTTCCAGATTTTTCCAAGGCTTTTTACTATTTTTCTTATTTTCTTTAGATTATTTTCAATTTTTAAATAGTTATTAATTACCAAAAATCAATAAAAATTCAAAAAAAGGTTCTGAAAAATACAAAAATATTTTTAGAATTTCTTTTATAATATTTTAGAATTTTTAGAATTTAATTTTCATTTTTCCAAGTTATTTTTCTATTTTTCCTTATTTTTAATTCATTTTTAATTCCAAAACTAGAGAATTAATTCTAGAAAATAAATAAAAAGTCTAAAAAATATTTTCCGTTTTCTTAAAATTCTTTTTATTAGTTTTAAAATTTTTAGAAATTATTTCCAAAGTTGTAGGGTTATTTTTCGTTATACGTTACGTTTTAAATCTTACGGTTGCGTTTCCGTTTTTACGTTTTTCGCTTTTGTGCATAATTAGCTTGTAATCTTTGCATATTTCATAGTTGTTAGTGATTACTTGAACTATTTGATTTCTCTTTTCACTTTCTCACTTTACAACTCACGATTTCACGAATCGATATTCTCGATTCCATTCGCCTTCGTTTGGGAAAACGACTCGGGTGATCCGTATTTTACGCGGATCACTTCGATACTATACTATAATTATTATAATTGGTTTTCACAACGAATCAATTTTTTGCGCCGCTGCCGGGGATCGAACCCGGGTCACCCGCGTGACAGGCGGGAATACTTACCACTATACTACAACGACCTTCAGCAAAAATTATAATAATTATAACACGGATCACCCGAGTCGTTTTTCCAAATGAAGGCGAATGGAATCGAGAATATCGATTCGTAAAATCGTGAGTTGTAAAGTGAGAAAGTGAAAAGAGAAATCAAATAGTTCAAGTAATCACTAACAACTATGAAATATGCAAAGATTACAAACTAATTATGCACAAAAGCGAAAAACGTAAAAACGGAAACGCAACCGTAAGATTTAAAACGTAACGTATAACGAAAAATAACCCTACAAACTTGGAAAGAATTTCTAAAAAATTTAAAACTAATAAAAAGAATTTTAAGAAAAAGGAAAATATTTTTTAGACTTTTTATTTAGTTTCTAGAATTAATTCTCTATTTTTGGAATTAAAAATGGATTAAAAATAAGGAAAAATAGAAAAATAACTTGGAAAAATGAAAATTAAATTCTAAAAATTCTAAAATATTATAAAAGAAATTCTAAAAATATTTTTGTATTTTTCAGAACCTTTTTTTGAATTTTTATTGATTTTTGGTAATTAATAACTATTTAAGAATTGAAAATAATCAAAAGAAAATAAGAAAAATAGTAAAAGCCTTGGAAAAATCTGGAAAATTTCCAGAAAATCAAAAATAATAAAAGAAACTCAGAATAAAAATTTGAAGTGAAAACAGCTTATTAAGAGCTTATTTGGACTAAACTGCTTATCACAAGTGCTTATTTATAAGCACTTGTGAACCAATCTTTGTAAAACTTTGAACACTGACCAATTATGATTTATTAAGCTCAGATGTGACAGAAAATAATGTATGATAGGCTCAGAAATGCTTAAATGCACAGATTAGTAGCAATAATCTATGAAATAAGCACAAAGGCTATGCAGAATAAGCACTAGTATACTCAGAAGCTATCAAACCAATTATAATGCTAGAACTACTCAGATTAAACACAAGAGACTAGTCTACTCTCAATATAAAACTCAAACACAAGCTAAGCATGCTACAAGTCACAAACAGAAATCAATCACAACCTATGAACTTACAAGGTCAATTCAGCAGATGAAATAAGCTGCTATTAAGAAGATAATTGGATCTACTGCAACTCTGCTAGTCAGAGATCACAAATCTACCAAGAACTTGGATCTCCACACTCATTACCCTACTTGAATGTCACCTTGAAAACAGGTCTCAACCTGTGGTGCAGGGGAATATGGTGTCTGAACAAGCAATTTCAAAGCTAAATTCCAATAAGCTAGTAAGCTTTAAATCCAAATTTTCTTATTGATACTTATTCTCTTACTACCAAGCTTTTAAAAACAACTTTCCAAATCTATTTCTAATGAACAATTAAGCCTACAGGTTATCACAAAGTTATGACTAAATTTGAGTATATGAACTTTTTGACTTTTTGATATTACTTCCTAGTTTGACTATTATGAATTAAGCTATCATCTAAATGACTACTGAAGTTGATTAAAGTTACAATTAAACTGAATTATGCTAATTAGACTACTTATGCAACTATAGTAATGATAATTCTGTCTAAATGCTTATTTAAATAACAGTTAAAGAGATGATTAAGCTAAATTTGACTTTTATCAAATTACTTACCAATTTTATGATTTACTAAGACTACAACTAACCTATGTGAGCTGATTATGCAACTACACCTAACTTACTAACTCTAACACTTAGCAAATCAGTTTCTACCAAACACCCCTTATGAATGACTGATTTCAACAACTCTATGATTTTCACTACCAATCACTTTTCAACTGATCTAAATAGCCTTCAAAACTTACACAGAAGCTACAACAACAACTAGATCAATTCAAAATTTAGTAACTCAGTTCTACAAGATATGACAGTTAATCATCAAAGCTCAAATGATGCATTAAGCAAATCAGAACTACTAAGCTTAACCATACACAATCAATATTCAACACAGATTCACACAAAGATAGTAACTCAATTCTCAGACCTATCACTACCACAATTACTAGTACAAGCTAGATGACAGATGATCAACTATCAATTACACTACTCAGATGCACAAACTTAGACTACTAGTTATCAATATTATAAGCCAAATCAAAACAGAACTCTATAATGCTATACTACAACAATTCTAAACAATCAAATTCACTAACAACTCTACACTAATCAATGATCAATCAAACACAAAATAATCAGATAAGCTACTACAAGAGATGAACAATACACCACTACAACTATTTAAGCTAAGCTAATTCTACAAATTGAAAATGAATACAGAAGTTACCACAAGCTCTCCCTCAGCTTGAACAGAGGGAGTTCACAGAGGCCTATCTTTAAGATAGGCTGATGTCTAACTGTCTGTATCAGCTATCAAACACCTCAACATCAATTGAAAACTCCAATTATTTTAATGGAACAGTATCACATGAAATTCCAACTTTCTGAACTTGAACATGAAATGTTTACACTAATTGTAACTAAACTGAAATCTAAAACATTGGATTTAAAACTATTTTTTATTTTTTTATATTTTTTATATTTTTTATTTATTTTCTAAACTTGAGTTTTTTTATGACTGAGATTAAAAATAAACTTGAATAAGCTAAATTTGAAATCAAATGAGAGTTTAGAAGACAAAATAAACAGAAACTTAGTTGAATTAAACTAGATATAAGCTATATTGAAAGCAAAATTAGCAATAAAAGTTGATTAATAAGCTGAAGTTTAAAGAAAGAAACTCGAAATTTTATTAAAAGCTAAATGAAAGTATTACAATAACTAGTCTAGATACATTTGAGCAGCATAACTCTACCTAAAATTCTACACACCGAAAGCTAAAAAACTACACCTATTTATAGGAAGTGAGAGGGTTGAGTTCACGGATTGCCATGTTGGCAATCCGTGTGAGGTTGTGTTTGTTGAAGTCCCTTGAGCGCCCTTGATCTCTTCCAATCATTGCTAGATCGATATCAACCCTTGGATCAAAGTTTGTGTTCTGCCCAATAAAATGCAGCCACGTAGCCCCCTCGTGTGTTTGTTGGCTTCTGACACATGCTGACACACTGAGCTTCTAGAAACACTCTTGAATTTACGTCCGTACCCTTAATTGTGGTAAGATTTGGACGGAACAGTAACTACGGTTCATATACCCTGGGTAACTTTGATTTGGGGAAGAATTTGGGCGCGGGGTGTATTTTATATTAACTTGACTTTGGGGCCGGGTCAAGAGTGGTAAACATTGGGCCTCAGGTTATTATTGGTGGACTTGGATTTGGATATGGGCTTGTATAGAATAAGGATTGGACCAGGCTTGTGTTAATATTCAGATTTTGGTATAAAGTATACAAGGACCTTTTGTGTAAACTTCCAAATTCCAAGGGTAAATTCTGCCATTCTTTGAAAAATAAATCCAAGGGCTAATCTTGCCAAGTAGTTAATCTTCAAGGTAGATTCTGACAGTCTGAGCATAAAAGTGATCCAAACTTGAAAATTCTTTCCCGGCTTCGGCTCTTTGACCAGCTTCTACTCTCGTGCCCGATTTTCCGGTATTTGTGTGATTTTTCTTCTTTTTATGATAAATTCGTTCCTGCACATTCACAACATAAAAACAAGTGTTTTCTTGGCATTTGTTAGCTCAAATAGTCGTTTTGGGTCGATAATTAGCCATAAAATAGTGAGTGAATAAGCACTCACCAAAAACTCATCATCATCAAAAGAAAACTTCATAATTGTGGAATTATAAATTTTATCATTCACGCTCATTTTAAAAACATTCCCGGGTGGGAGGGATGGGATAAAATTTTCATTAAAAGTCTCATTTTTAAGAACACCACCCGGATCATGATCAATGTCAAGATCAAAACTGAAACTTTCATATTCTGGATTAGAAAACTTTTCAAAATCACATTCAATCTTATCAAAATAAAACAAATCATACTCCGGAAGGGAGATAAAAGCATGAGAAGTGGTACTGCCATGACTCGTCTCTTCTGAGTGATCGATATCAAAATGAAAAGCTTCATAAGTCGGATAAGAAAAATCAGGACGATAAGTGGAATTGCCACTAATCTCCTCAGTCGTATCAAAGGAAAAACTCTCAAAGTCGTGTAAAAATTCCTCGAGCTCGGGCTCCAAAGGATCGCCAATTATATGCTCAATCTTTTTCTTAACTTTATCCGGATGGATTGACGGTTCATCGTTCAACAAATTGTCAAGAAAAATAATATCTCCCTCCGAATCAAAGTAAGATTCGTCAGTCTCATAAAACGGAATCGTTTTAATAGCAAGGAATTCATCGACCTCTTCCCAAAAAGGATCATATTCCTTAGTCGGAGGAAATGATGGGGAAGAGTCGGAGACGAAAGTTTTCACAAAATCATCAAAGGAATAATCACAAACATCAACGCTTTTGACGGAATACTTCTTTGATTTTGAAGCATCGGCTTTAAAAATCATTATATCGACATCATGTCGTAGAATTAGAGTAACCTCGAAATGATCTACTAGGGCTTTTGCGGTTCGTAAAAAGGGTCGCCCTAGTATAAGAGGAACTCTCGGATCAACCTCGAAATTAACAACAACAAAATCTGCCGGAAAAGTACACGAATTCACTCGAACAAAAACATCTTCAGCAATTCCAACTGGATTAGTTATCGATCGATTAGAAAGCTCTAAAGTCATTCTCGTCAGTTTAAGATCCCCCATTCCAAGTTGTTCATAGATCGATAATGGCATAAGGTTAATACTTGCACCTGAATCGGCCAGGGTATTGCAAACTTCTTGATCTTTCAATGAACAAGGAATGAGAAACTTTCCCGAGTCACCAAGATTTTCGGGAAGCTTCTTGAGAAGAATCGCGGAGCATTGAGCATTTATCGGCGTTTCGGCTAATTCAAGCAATTTCTCTTTATTACTTATGAGGTTTTTGTACGTCGAAGCAAATTTTGGCATGTACACAAGAGCATCCATAAAACTTATATCAAACTGCAATTTTTGAAAAATATCGAGAAATTTTTCCATTTTTTTTAGACTTTGCACGGAGCTCTTCATCATTAAATCGTGATGGATATGGCAATTTTGACTTGTATTTCATATTATTTTCAGAAACGAATTTTTCTTTATCTTTTGACATTTGGACAATCGGAGGTTGGACATTTTCAGTTCCTCCATTATTAATAGGAGGAACCGGGTCCTTTGTCACCTCGGTTTCACAATCCACTACCTTAGGCAGAGACGAAGAAGAAGAAGAGGTAGTAGGAGCTGTGGGTCCATCATATTTAGCACCACTGCAAGTCGTGATCGCCTTAACTTCGCCCCTCGGGTTTGCGATCTTGTTGCTTGGCAAAGAAGTACTACCCGAACCCGAGGGTCGATCATTTAAACGTTTGTTAATATCACTGATTTGATTAGCAAACAACCGAGTCGTTTCTTCATATTTTACCATAAAATATTGTTGGTTTTGAAGCAATTGCTTAATCAAATCATCCGTGGGTGACGGATTTTGGATAACTCCTTGATTTTGATTATTGTTGTAATTCTGCCCACGGTTTTGGAAATTACCATGATTCTGATTCCCATGATTAGCGTTCAGAAAATTCCCAGGGTTTCCATAGTTTCCTTGGTTTTGAAAATTCCCTTGAGACGGGCCTTGATTGTAATTACCTTGAAAACCCCGGTTTTGATTAAACCCTTGATTATGATTTTGAAAACCGTTATTAGCTCGACTCTGATTTTGATTTCCTTGATTATTACGATTCACAACATTATGATTCTGGTTGACTTGATTGACTTGGTTTGGTTGTTCAAGAACGGGTGGTCCAAGATAATGAGTAGAACTGTAGCTGAGGATATTACGGTCTCCTTGAGGTTGTTGGTAACCGTTGTTACCCGTGTTTGCAACATACGCGTTCTCTCGAGAAAAGGCACCGGTGGCCGGACATTCATAATACAAATGTGGACCACCACAAGTCTCACAACCATGACGAACCACATTGACTTGATGGCTTGATTTTTCAATTGAAATTGCATCAATTTTTTTTGTAAGAGCCAATAGCATACTCATCATTTCATCATTATTTTTACCATTATTCGACACTTGAGGTTTATTCCTAGACATTCTCACACGAGCCTTGTTTTTAATTATCATAAAAGCATCATTCATGTTTCTAGCCAACAAGTTCCCACCCGCAGCAGAGTTAAGTGAGTCTTGGTCAACATGACATAACCCATTATAGAAAGTGTCAATCTGCTGAAGGGATGTGAACCCATGGTTCGGACATTTTTCCATCAAATCTTTGAATCGATCCCAAGCTTCACTAAATGACTCATCAAAAGCTTGTTGGAATCAAAAGATTTGGGATCGTAGATTAGAAGTTTTAGAGGGAGGATAGAAATAATTCACAAACTTGGAAGCAAGATCATTCAAAGTGTGAATCGAATTAGGCGGTTCCTTTTCCAGCCAAGTCCGGGCTGCCCCTTTTAAGGAGAAAAGAAATAACTTCAATTTCACCACATCGTGAGGAACTTGGTTCATTCTTATGATCTCAGCGATGTCGGTGAAATTTTTGATGTGAGCATAGGGGTCTTCATTATCAAACCTGTGAAAGGATATTCCCGTGATTAAATTGAGTAATCCGTGATTGATCTCAAAATTGGCATTGATGTCCGGAATCACAATAGCTCTCCTCACACCATTGAATGGTGATTGGAGTTGTTCTTCCATTGGACGTGGATCAAATGCCGGTTGTTGTCCCATCGGCGGGATAACATTGTGCTGCGGACCACCCATCGGCGGGGGTCCGTTGTGTTGTTCGTTTTGGTTCATCTCCTCGTCGTCAAGGAAATGAACCCGACTGGTATGTCGTAAAACCCACTCGGGGTTTGAAAATGGAGACGTAAGACTCTCACAAGAAGAACGGGTGTGCATACACCACAAACAAAATCAAAAATAAAAAGAAAAGAGAAAAGAAAATCTTTTTATTTTTTTATTTTTATCTCAAAAACTTTTTATTTCTTTTGTTTTTTTCTTTTTTTTATAAAACGTTACGTTAATTGAAACCGTTTCTTTCAAAACCACGTGCGATGGGACGGGAAAGAAGAGTGTTTCTCTCTTCAGCTAGCAATTTAATGTCTTAGCTTCCGTATTTCCCGCTTAATCAGTTGTAGTAATTGAAATAATCCGATAAACAACTAATTTCACGTTTTTGTTATATTGTGAGACTTATTTGGTTTACAATGCCCTCCCTTCCACGGGAGAGTCGAGGCTGTAACTTTATTATTTTTTTGGTATTTTTGTAAACACTTTAGGACAAGTGTTTTGAATTTTTCAATTTTTATATTTTTATAAAAATATATACAAAATAGAGGAAGGATTAACAAAACACGATTTTTCAAAACAAATATTCAAAAATTCACTTCGACCTTCCCCGGCAGCGGCACCAAAAATTGATTGTGTGAAAATCAATCTTATTATAGTATAGTAGTATATTATCGAAATGATCCGCGTAAAATACGGATCACCCGAGTCGTATCCGAGTGAAGGTGAATGGAATCAAGAATATTGATTTCTTGAAAATTGTGAATTGAGAAGTGGAAAAGAGAAAATAGTGATCAAGTAATTCAAGTATTCACAAATAAAAATGATTTAGGCAAAGAGTACAAGCTAATAATGCACAAAAGTTTAAAACATAAAAAAAATGCAATCGTGTTATTTAAAACGTTACTTTTAATGAATATTGATCCTACGAACGTGAAATAATTTTCTAAAAATCATAAACCACTAAAATGAATTTCCAGAAAAAGGAAATTATTTTTTTGACTTTTCTTTTAATTTCTATGAATTTATTTTGCTTTTTGTAATTTTAAATGAATTAAAAATGTAATAAAATAGAAAAATAAGGAGGAAAAATGAAAATTTAATTCTGAAAAATCTAGAATATTGTAAAAGAATTTCTAAAAATATTTTTGTATTTTTCACAGCTTTATCTGAATTTTTATGTATTTTTGCTTATTAAAAACTATTTAAAAATGAATAAAATCAAGAGAAAATTATGAAAAATACTAAAACATCTTGGAAAAATCTGGAAAAATTTCAGAAAATCAAAAATAATAAAAAAAACTTGGAGAAAATTTTTTGAATGAAAAGAAGCTGATTTAGTGCTTATATAGCTCAACTGCTTATTCACAAGTGCTTATTTTTAAACACTTGTGAATAAAACTGAATAAACTTAGAACATAAGCTTATATTGATGTGAAATGCTCAGAAATGCTATGTATGAACAAATGATAGCACATAAATCAACAGAAACACCAATATAGAGCAATAAGCTCAAAATATAAGCTCACTTATAAGACAGAATAAGCACAAATAGGTACAAAAGCAAATCAATGATACACAATCCTAAATCTACTCACATGAAGCTCAGAATCAAACTCAAATCACAGAAATAAGCTCAATAGATCAATAGCATGCCTAAATGAACCAAAAGTCCCCTGTCCCAACCTAGCTTATTAACAGGTGCAATAAGCACTACAGAAAAGCTCTAAATGGCAAACTTATGGGGGCAAAAGATAAGCTGAACAACTGAGAATCAAATTCAAGCAATTTTACTGTCTCATCTAATCAATTACTACTCTACATTTGATCAAAAAGAGCAGCTATTCAATACTTAAGCCTGAATTTAGTTGACTTGACAATAACCACACCTCTTTGACTAATATGGATTTTAAATGTTTAATACTGTTCCTAGATACCTATTAAGTCTGTTTAATCACTAAAATCTTAATCTCTAACTAAATCTCTACAAATTTACCAACTCAACTATCACAGATATCACAAACTCAAGCACAGTAAAGAGACTAAAGCATTTTTTACTTTTATCTAGTTACTACTAATTTTTATTCTAGTTATTAGCTAATATTACCCTAAGTGACTAATCAGTTAAGTTGAAACTACCTATACTCTACTGAAAAAGCTTCAAATGAATATAACCAAACACTCCTACTAGTAACAGTCTTACTTATTTGAAAACTGCAAGTCAAGTTCTGACCAATCCAATCCACAGTTTAAGATCAGATAATGAATAGGCAGGCTAAATGAACCACAACTCAGATCTAAATCAACAATTATCCACAGATACACAGATTCAATCTACAATGATCAATCAATTATGCAACTGTTAATCCGCTTAAAATGACAAATTCAAATACTCCAAGTTGTGACAGTAAAACAACTAATCTTACACTATGAACTCACAGATCCTCTATATCAGTCATCAATATAACAAATTCATTCAATAATCAACATACAGCAGTTTACAGCAAATTGACTATTTCAATAATATGAAAACTCTGATGATCAAAATGAAGCAAGAACAAGTCAGATCTAATCAAACAGTAAACTACTAAGATTAGACAATCTGAACTATAGATCTACAATAGTATTACCACTACAAATCAATGAAACAGTAATCCTAATCTAAATGAATTCTAACATAGTTACTACAAAATGAGAGAATTGAAACATGATTTTACCAAAATTCTCCCCCTCAGCATGAACAGAGGGGGACTCACTGAGCTTGCCTATCTCTAGGATAGGCAGGACCTTCCACTATTGTCCATACTTATCCACATACACCACAACTAACACTGAATCAAATGCCTTCAAGTGGATGATCTAGAACTTTTGTTGAATGAAAAAGAAACAGATATACAACAAGCTATTTAGCTTGAATATACTGCTTATAAGCTGATGCAGCTTATTTCAGACCTAACACTGATTTGAAACACATTTTTTTTTGTTTTTTTAATATTTTCTAATTTTTATTTATTTATTTATTTTTTCTGAAAATGACTTTAAAATAAGATAAGAGTGAAAGTATTTAAGCTGAATCAAACTAGATTAAGCAAAATAAGAGAGTATAATCCAGAATAAGCAGAATTGAAATGACTAATAAGCTGAGTAATATGAAAGGAAAATGTTAATATAAATAAATGACAAAAAAACGTTATTCATATCTTTTGATATCTCTATGTTTTGATAATCATAAAACGAAAACACATCAAACCAAAGATCATGACGTAAACAAGTATTTAGTAGTAAATAATCACTTTCACCATCTAATCACTTAAGGTATGAATAAACATAGTGTTTAATGCATTATAAGATCAAAGAGATATTATTACAAAGTTTATTTTAATATGTAAACTTATTATATATTTTTGAAAACACTTTTGGTAATAAAGAATAATGTTTTAATCATACTAAATATATGAATTCAAATTTTTAACCCACATCAGTTAGCTTTTCACCAAATAAACTTTCCCCACTGAAAGACAAAAATTCTGGCCGTTACAGTTGGGCGGCCCCTTTAATTATAAGGGGCGGTCCCCTTAATTTTAAGATGGCCGACCTTGATTTAAGGGGACCGGCCACGCTCCTCTGTCAGGATTTGTTGCCTACAAATACCACCTTAAATCTGGAATTTTTCTCACCTTTTTGCATTAAAAACTTTCTGATTCAAACCTCCATTTCAATCTTAAAAATCCTTTGATCATATAATTAATAAACCTTTGTTTCCAAGTGATCCAAAGCCTCATTCATTCAAGTGCAAAGAGTAGAATACTTCTATTTATCAATACTAGGAGTATTACAACTTATTATCATCTTGCAATCTAAGTTGTTTGATCATTTCATCTTGTATATCATTCATTCTTTGGTGAATATAGTGTATACATTGGTTAGATAGATTTAGATATACGATCTAGATTTATTGAAGGTGTGAAGTAGTACTAGAAGTGAAGAAGTAGAGGTGGATAGGATTGGTGATAGAAGAAATAAGAAGTGGTAGTATATTGAAGTAGAGATAGTTGTGAAGACAAAGAAGTTGAAGCCTTGAAGTTGAGAAGATCTTGAAGCCTAGAAGTTGTGAAGTAGTATATATCTTGGAGTAGTGGATAGGACTTAGTAGTGAAGGTGTGAAGAAACAAGTGACGTGAAGAAAAAGAGTTAGGAAGTAGTAAGGTGTGAAGAAGCTAGGAGTGAAGTAGTAAGTTGTGAAGAAGCTAGGAGTGAAGTAGAAAGGTGTGGAGAAGAATTGGTGTGAAGTGGTTTGGTGTGAGGAAGTTGTGTAGAAGTTGTGATTGAGTTGTGACGAAGTTGTGGTGTGTAATTTGGTGTGTAAGGTTTTCTCCGCCATAAGGGAGGTTTTTGATCTAGTGAAGAAAACTCTCGAGTAGGTGACTCGGGGAGTGGAGTAGGGCAAGGAAGGTGTCCTTGTAGCCGAACCACTATAAATCCTTTGTCTCTCGGTTTGATCTTTCCATCTCTCACTTTTTGATTATTTACTTATTAGCATTTCATACATAATTATAATTGCTTGTGTTGTGCATATATTGATTTCACATAAAGATCAAACTAAAATTCATTCATAACATTAATTTTACAAAAACAAACCAAGTACATAAACTTATATTAAAACACTTATACATATGTATGCTTATATATGATATATGAAATTGTAAATTCATTCCCAACATTATACATAAGTAGTGTTTATACAAAATTGTAAATAAACTAGTATCTATATTTTTGCATTAAAGAGTTTTGAAATTTACGTCTAATCTTTAGAAGCTAACTTTTACAAAACAAATAAAATGAAAAAGACGTAAAACTATTCAACCCCCCATTCTAGTTTTCCACAATTGGTATCAGGAGCCACGTCTAGCAAGATTTTTAAAATATATTGTATTTTAAAACTTGTAACGATCTATGGAATTTGAAAAATATCTAGAAGGGGAATTCATGCAAAAACCACCATTATTTGAAAATGATCATTTTCTTGAATAGAAAAAATAATTTGAAAATTATATGAAATCAATAGATGTTGATCTTTGGCATATCATTTCAAATTGTGATCTTAAACCAACAAAAATAGATTTTGAAAATCTGTATAATAATCTTCAAACAAAGATTGATAAAAATACTGAAGCTAAATTACTTATTTTCAAAACTCTACCAAAAGTTAAATATGAAAGATTATTTTTTTGTAAAACGGCAAATGATATTTGGAAATATCTTTTAAAGTTTCACCAAGAGAAATGTAAAACCAAAGATGATAAACTTGATGTTGCACAAGAATTAGTCACTCTAGAAAATTTAATAGATAAATATTTAGTTGAAATAAACACATGTACTACTAGTTCAAATGTGATCATTGAAGGAAACAATAACGAAAAAGATGATGAAAATATGGCTTGTGAGAATATTCAAACAAATGTAAATACAAGTATTGATGGAAGGGACTACATGCTTCAAGATCTAAGCGAAACTACAAAGAAAACACGGAGTTACATGGACGATCTAATTGATCACTGTATACCATGTGAAGAATGTACAACTACAAATGAGGTACAATATGAAACTAAACATTTTTAATATGATCAATTTATTTTAGAATTTTCAAAATTGGAAAACAACTTCAAACATTTTTGCAACATTGACTAAAAAATGATTCTTAAAAATAAATCTTCAATATCCATTGAAAACAATTTTGAAAAGGAAATAATTTTAGAAGATAAAATGTCTAGACTTGAAAGTAATATTGAAATTGATCTTAAATGTAAATATTGTCAAGACTATAAACATGAAATTAAAATGAAAAATGAAAAAGCAAAAATATTAGCAAAATTTGAAAATAGCTCTAGATCTTTAAAATATTTACTTAACATTCAAAAGTCATTTTATGATAAAACCGGCTTAGGATTTACCGCAAATGATCCTTTAACAAATGTATCAAAACAAATAAAATTTGTTAAACCTAGTGGAGAAATTTAGAACTAATATTATTTACATCCATTATTTATTACTCTAATAAAGAAAGTCATTGTTTGTTGATTAAAACAAACTATTGATGAATTCTTGTACTTCTCGACGACATCCTCATCATGTGCATTTAAATGCAATGGATGTTCTCAACTAAACAACTCGGACCCATGAGAATCTGGGTACCAAGCTCTTTGTCATGTTTAGGTAATTTACGAACGAAGGGAATACTACCTTTTGGATCGCTCTCTTTGCTTTCTTTCATTTGATTACTCTTGGTTCCTACTTCTCTATTTCACATTCTACACACGATTTGCTTATGACGTTGGTGCGGTCATCTATTGTTTTAGCGGTTTGTTCTTCCCTTTTGGAGCATTGATTTTATGGTGTGTTCGTTACTACCTCAAGACGAAGGATTCTTGTGTAACCATTCTTGATCTACACGACTTGTGATGATTGTTGTGATCGATTAAGTATTTCGGATCAAGCCTCCTTGATCTTTATTGCGTTGGATTTTACTTTGCTTCTTCGACATGCTTTGGGCAAACTTAAAGATATCTTCTACTACTCTCATGCCCACTCTTAAAGAAAAGCTGGACCTGAGGTAAGTTTTCTTTTTAAAAACTTGTCAATATTACATTATATTAGAGTATGCTTTAATTAGTATATTAATATGATTTTATTTACAAGTTGCCATGCTTTTAGATCATTATTACTAATATATGTATACATGATATTAGGATAGTTTACCCTCTTGTTGTTAAGTCTATTATTATTTTTCTTATTCTTCATTTATATTGAAAATCATCTATGATCTATAGTAGAATACTTACCATTTAAGCTATATGACCTTACTAGTTGCATTAATAGACGTGTTATAATTAAGACTTGGTAGTAATTTAATATTATGATGTGTTCTGTATACATATATATACATATGTCTATCTTGTATCCATAGATGATTTACTTTGTCCCTCTCTATCTCATTGCATTTAGATCATAAATATCTATCATCTCTCTTCCATATCTTTAGTTGCCATTAGAGATGATTATATGTGACAATGGACTTAATTGATTCTCTTGAGTATGATAAGTTGTGATTTCAAATCCTTCACTTGAAATTTCTTGTTATCAAAATTAAAACATCTAGTTTAAAACCTCTCTCTTTGAATAATAATCTTTCAAATATCTATATCACTCTTCTTCAAACAACATGTTTAACTATATGCTACCACAACTTTATTTTAATCAATATCAAGATTAATTTTTTTTTTTCTTAACATGCTATGAAGCAAAACTCAATTTACTCTATTCTAATGCACACTTGAATTTATTTCAAAGCATTGTTGAATAAAACTAAAAACGTTTTATTTAAAACATATTTGATTATCTCACATGTGTCATACACTTTTATGGAAATGACATTCACAATTTAATCAAATCATTTCATGAGAATCATGGTTTGCCCATAAGGATCTTGTTTATAACAAGACTTGAAGTCCATATAATCATATCTTCCTACTTGTTACTTGTAAGCACTCTTTAATATGTTTGTATTAGCCTACATATTATCATTTTCATATAGTTGCATACTTAACTAGTTTGCTTTATTGCTTCCTTGGTTGCCTATCTTAATTGATCAATTAGTAGATTGCATGATTATTAGAAATTAATTGTCTACTTTATTTTTTTTACACTCTCTACATTCATGAATAGTATGCCCTATATTGCCTCAAAGAGTTGAACTTACTTGAATCCGAATCCAAAAACATAACCTTTTTGAAAATTTTCTGCCAAAAACCCCTTTCTGGCATTCTAGGAATCACCAGATGGGCGGCCCCCTTAATTATATAAGGCGGCCCCCATAATTTTAAGGGGACCGACCATCTGATGGTCAGGGATACTGTTTTCTTTATCACTTTTTGACCCATTTCACCCTATACTTCCCAAAATTCACAAACATATTTTGTCCCATACTATCCCTCAAAATTTACCTTCCTAAACCACATTTCTCATACACTATAAATACCCTCTTCCCATCACTAATGCCATCACACCCAAACATGTCATCTCCCAACAACCAAAAACCAAAGATTTCAAGAACCGCAAGGATCTCCGTCAAATCCGTTTGGAGGAGGAAACTTGGTTCTTGTCATAACTCAAGTGATGTTGTTCCAAGTCAACCAACAACTAAACCTCAAACCCACACTAATGACTAATCTCACAACCTATCATCCACTCATGCCCTCATTTATGCTTCTTCTTATGATGAGCATGCTCAATCCCAAAACAACAATCCCAATCTCTCAATCAATACTTCGCATGTTGCTCATTCAACAAAAACACCACCCACTCATGAAGAACCTCTTCCACCCATTTCATGTTTTCATGACTACCCAAGCTCAACCATGTCTCCACCACCAAGAGTACCACCACCACATCCTACAACTTCACATGCCATTCCTTTGTTGCATGTTCAAACCTTCACCCAAGACAACTATCATGTTCCACCACCATCACCTTCGTCCGAACAATTGAAGTTCGTTGAGGAGCTAAAAGAGGCTCATGAGCTTAGTGCTCTTTTAGCATTATATCTTGCTCAACGCAATTTGGATCCACCTCAAACAAGCTCACCATTATCACCACACAAAATCAACCAAATTGAGAAGCATGTTAACAATTGCCCTTGTTGCATCTTCCTCCAACAACAAACCATTGCATTAAATGAGCACTTTACTTGGATTGAGTATCTTCTTACTAGATCTCAACAAACACCATCACCTGAACAACATCTAAACCCTCAATCAACAAACCCAACTTCAAATCCACTACCTCCAAGCTCCACATCTCCAAACTCACCAACATCTATGCAACCAAAAGTTTACCTCCACTAAACCACCAAGCATTTTATATGCTTATGTTTCTCATTTTCAAATAAAACTCCTCAACCATTTTGGGATTCAAGAAAGTTTGATGACACTCCTTGTTGGCACATTAGGATGCTCTACTTAGTTTAGAATTTTATCTTTATGGCCTATGTAACAATGATTATGGGTTGACATAATCATTTTCTATTAATGAATGATTTAATATGTGTTTCTAATTCTCTTTTGTCATGCTTATTATTAGTTGGTATTATGCTATATGTGTTTGCTTGTGCCATTCTTGTGCTTCTAATATTTTTCTTGCAAGAATTCCAATACTCGAACCCTTGGTGCCCTCAAACGAGGGGGAGCATACATCAAGGGGGAGTTTCATCTTATTGGCTTAAACCTTTTTGATTCTACAAAAAGGGGGAGAAGTGAATATAAACTCACTAAATACTTGTCTAAAAATTGATTTTTGGACTTAATGAGTTTAGGTTTTGTAATCATCAAAAAGGGGGAGATTGTTGATATAAATAAATGACTAAAAACGTGATTCATATCTTTCGATATCTCTATGTTTTGATAATCACAAAACGAAAACACATCAAACCAAAGATCACGACGTAAACACTTATTTAGTAGTAAATAATTACTTTCACCATCTAATCACTTAAGGTATGAATAAACATAGTGTTTAATACATTATAAGATCAAAGGGATATTATTACAAAGTTTATTTTAATATATAAACTTATTATATATTTTTGAGAAACACTTTTGGTAATAAAGAAAAATGTTTTAATCATACTAAATATATGAATTCAAATTTTTAACCAAAATCAGTTAGTTTTTCACCAAATAAACTTTCCTCACTAAAAGACAAAAATTCTGGCCGTTACAGCTGGGCGGCCCCCTTAATTATAAGGGGCGGTCCCCTTAATTTAAGGGGGGCGTCCTTGATTTAAGGGGACCAACCACGCTCCTCTGTCAGCATTTGTTGCCTATAAATACCACCTTAAATCTGGAATTTTTCTCTCCTTTTTGCACTAAAAACTTTCACATTCAAACCTCCATTTTAATCTTAAAAATCCTTTGATCATATAATTCATAAGCCTTTGTTTCCAAGTGATCCAAAGCCTCATTCATTCAAGTGCAAAGAGAAGAATACTTCTATTTATCAAGACTAGGAGTATTACAACTTAGTATCATCTTGCTATCTAAGTTGTTTGATCATTTCATCTTGTATATCATTCATTCTTTGGTGAATATAGTGTATACATTGGTTAGATAGATTTAGATATAGGATCTAGATTTATTGAAAGTGTGAAGTAGTACTAGAAGTGAAGAAGTAGAGGTGGATAGGATTAGTGATAAAAGAAATAAGAACTGGTAGTATATTAAAGTAGAGATAGTTGTGAAGACAAAGAAGTTGAAGCCTTGAAGTTGAGAAGACCTTGAAGCCTAGAAGTTGTGAAGTAGTATATATCTTGGAGTATTGGATAGGACTTAGTAGTGAAGGTGTTAAGAAACAAGTGGCGTGAAGAAAAAGAGTTAGGAAGTAGTAAGGTGTAAAGAAGTTAGGAGTGAAGTAGTAAGTTGTGAAGAAGCTAGGAGTGAAGTAGAAAGGTGTGAAGAAGAATTGGTGTGAAGTAGTTTGGTGTGAAGAAGTTGTGTAAAAGTTGTGGTCTATAATTTGGTGTGTAAGGTTTTCTCCGCCATAAGGGAGGTTTTTGATCTAGTTAAGAAAACTCTCGAGTAGGTGACTCGGGGAGTGGAGTAGGGCAAGGAAGGTGTCCTTGTAGCCGAACCACTATAAATCCTTTGTCTCTCGGTTTGATCTTTCCATCTCTCACTTTTTGATTATTTACTTATTAGCATTTCATACATAATTATAATTGCTTGTGTTGTGCATATATTGATTTCACATAAAGATCAAACTAAAATTCATTCATAACATTAATTTTACAAAAACAAACCAAGTACATAAACTTATATTAAAACACTTATACATATATATGCTTATATATGATATATGAAATTGTAAATTCATTCCCAACATTATACATAAGTAGTGTTTATACAAAATCGTAAATAAACTAGTATCTATATTTTTGCATTAAAGAGTTTTGAAATTTACGTCTAATCTTTAGAAGCTAACTTTTACAAAACAAATAAAACGAAAAAGAAGTAAAACTATTCAACCCCCCCCCCCCTTCTAGTTTTCCACAATTGGTATCAGGAGCCACGTCTACCAAGACGTAAAACTATTCAAACCGATCATGATTCTCCACAATATTAAGTGAACATGTATATTCGTATTTGTTAGAGTCAAATGCTTGTATCGAGTCATAATGAAGTTTTGCAGGATTTTTCAGGAAGTAGGACCAAGTTTTTCCAGAAATTTTCCGGAAACTTAACATAAGAATTTCTGCAGGTCACTTCTGACGGCGTCATGAGTTTACTCTTGACGGCGTCACGTGTGAAAATCTGGAAATTTTACCATTTTTGTTTTTGTAACGGAGTCTTAAAGTTTTTGTTAAATTATTAAGTTTTATAATCTCCAGGAAATCTGCAAACTTCATTCCACAAGCATTATATCTTACTTTGTTTTCTAGGATTTAGTAACTTATGTAGATTGCCGCCGATTTTATGCGAGGTTGCCTTGTCTGTTTTCTCAGGATTTACAGGTTATGTATGACAAGAAGATGATTTATTTTTCTGGAAGGGAAGCTTTGATTGTTCATTTTCCTGGAGTAAGATCTAACCTGGCCACCTTATTATCCATACCGAGCGAATCAGGGGAGTATTTGATTTCATTATTTTTACTTTTTCACTTTTACATTCTTTACTTGAACATTGGGAACAATGTTTATCTTAAGTGTAAGGGGAGGGTAAAATGATGATACCTTACAAATACACTTTCGCTTGAGTTTGTTTGTTTAATAGTAGATGTGTAATAAAACTATGAGAAATACTTGTTAGTGCAATTTTAACGCCAAATTTAAATTTTTTTACAACATTTAGGAGTGAAACTTTAGCCATAACAAGCGTCTCATGGATAGGATATTGTATGACTAGCAAAAAACCGTACTATTCAGAAAAATTTTCCACCCAAATATGTGAGGTTTGCCTTTAGATTTGATAGGAAAAGCATTTACTATTAGTGCTTATGAGTGTACCGGTGGCATTTAGATTCTAGAACTTGCGTTAGTGATGCATCCCGAGACCGCTAGTGAGACTACATTCGTGTGGTAGGATTTACTACATGATAAGAGGCATTAGGATCACCCTTGTGTTAAACCCGTATCATAATTACTTGACCATTTAAGTCATATTACTTGGCTAGTTAAGTCAATTAATTTTTCCCACACCCTTAGCGTTGTACTCATTTTTAGTACACGAAACCCCTAGTACACCCCTCCGAGCCTATCTTTTCGTTTCTAACTTTAAGCATCTTACTTAAAGGAAGAACTTGTTACACCCCACTTAAATGTACACCCAAATCGCCTTAGCCTTCCGTGAATGCACTCATCTTTAGTGCATTATTGTTATTTGTTAAACCCTAAGTTAACTATCTAATTGATTACATGGTTGCTAAGTCAAGTCATATCCTTGTACATATTGTTTTGGGACGATTGGGACTCATGGGTGAAGTACTTATTTTATGGAGTAATGGGGAAGAATATCATATATTACCCCCATATGTACGTTAATCTTAAAAGTACTCCAAGTGTTTTGATTTTCTTAATTCGAGTCAATAGATTAGTTTATTGTAAAGTATGTAAAAATTCAAGTGTAAGGGGAATATCCATTCCCTATGATGTATTATTTCGGATGGTAGGGTAAGAGTGTATGCAAAAAAAAAAAAAAAAAAAAAAAAAAAAAAAAAAAAAAAAAAAAAAAAAAAAAGAGAAAAAACATACGGACTACCATCCCTTTTTATTCTATGTTCATTTTATGTTTTTGTTATTTTTCATTTATTTGCTTAAGTCGAGTCTAGTCTTTCCTTAGCAACGCCATATTGTACATGTAATTAACCAAGATTGTTAACTTGCCACCAGTAAAGACTGCCTATATCCAACAAAACCGTGTATTTCATATCCCTACAACTAACGTTACAACCCTTTAAAAGACATCTTTGATAGTTTATCCTAGGTGCTTATGCCATGTGGTGGAGGTTTGATCCTTTCCCAAGCCTATGGTAATCTATTTTGCTATGACAGGTAGTGAGAATTATCTTCCGTTTCCATATTGTAATTTATACTTTATTACACCCGAGAGATGTGAGTATCTAAACACTATTTGTGAGGTGCTAGTATATGACCTCCGTCCTTGTCTTTGGTCTTTAGTGGAACGATTATTTGTTGTAATTACTTTTATATTAGTGTTAAACGACCCCTAACTTGTATTTTGATTAGAATAAAAGCGCATTTGCTTGAGGACAAGCAAATCTCAAGTGTAAGGGTATATGATGAGGCGAAAAATGAACCACTTTTAGGGGGTCATTTAAGCCCGGAATTGAATTTATTTGATCAAATATTGACCTAAATTGTTCCTTTTGTGATTTTAGGAACTTTGGAAGTGAAATCTGGAAAAGGAAGCAATTCGGACGTTTTTGGAGCATAAAGGTGAAGAAAACGCCAAAGTCTTAATTTTCCATGCTGGAAACAGTGTATGACGGCGTCAAGAAGACATTCCTGACGGCGTCAAGAGTAAAAACCATGACGACCCAGTACAAACATGAAGGTGTCACAAGTAGACGTCAAGAGTTAATTGTGTGACGGCCTGCAAAAGGGGACTACATGACAGCGTCAGATCTAGATCTAGGCATTCCGAGGAATTATTGGGCGGCGAGATGACGGCGTCAGAAATTTGTTCTTGACGACGTCTTCCTCTAAAATCTATATTTAGTTTTCTAATTTTCATTCATTAAGAGGAACTTGTGTGGAGAAACCCTAGGGTCGAACCTTGTACGAATTTTACAGCTTTTCAAGGGTTTTCAACCCTTGAATCCTTACATGTGCTATTGAGATAAGACTTTTCTTAATTCAATCAATATGTGTATGTGTTGGTTGTCTATATCTTGTGCTTGTCTTGATTTCAACATGGTAGGCTAGATTTATCTTGTGTTTGCTTAGATCTAATGAAACCTAGATGTTAATTATGTGTTGATTACTTGTTAATGGTTGTATTGGATGAATGATTTCAATGTTAGGCTTAAGAAAACTGGCAGATCTCCATTTGGTAACATGCTTGAACGTCTTAGGAAACATGAACCGATGTGTAGTAGGTTTTATTGGTTGTATTTAATGCATGAGTAAATTCTAATGATCCCATGTTAGGAGCTTCTAGCAGGCTCAACATAGGAGTGAAGTAGACACTCATAGGATTGGGGAAGCAAGTACGCCACCCCATGAATGGTATTAAGGAATACAATCCGTCAATCACGCAACTATAACAAGTAATTAACGTGTAAAAGATATCTAGGGAGTAGTGAAATCTAAGTAAACACATTTCTCCCACTTATTGCTCACAACCTTAGTTTAAAATAGTTTTCTTTTCATTTAAGTATTTTATTTTGATTGCATCTTAGTATTGGGTTAGTTGACTAGCAACTAATTCCGCCCAAATCCTTTAAACCCGAGATTTTTACTTGCTTTCTAAAAAATATAAAAATACAAAAAGAATCATCCCTCATCTCTAGATCTAATCTTTAGGTTTTCTAATCCTAGCGACACTATTCCTAGCTGAACGATCAATCCTCCGATACTTGTCATTATACTATACTACATCGATCAGGTACACTGCCTGGTGGGGGTTGTAAGCTTCTCAAGATCCCTTGAGAGGTAAAGCCTGGTGCAATCCCCACGCATCAAGTTTTTGGCGCCGCAGCCCGGGGAGTAGTTATTGTCTAGGTTAGAATCTCTTTTTATTAAGTCTACTTGCTAGATTCCTTTCTAGTAAGATTTTATTTTTATTTTTAGGTTCTCTTTTGTCTATCTTTTTCTTCGTGCTTTTGTTAGTAAATTAAATTCATTGACTATTCCGTTGACCATTATGGAAAACGCGAATCCACCCCTCTCCCCTAGAGAAGTGGCTGTGTTACGTGAACAAATTGAGAGTGAGATTAGGGAACTTAGGAAGCTTAATAGGTTGATTAAGGTTGAGCTCGACCATGCATTTAGTGACCTAGCGACCGCCTTGTATTCAAATGAGGACCTAGGGCCTAATGATTTTGTGAATGTTGTTGAGGAACTAGAAGATGGGGAAATAGATCCGAATCTAAATGATTACTTTAATCTATACCCCACTAAGGAGGAGATTGCATATTATAATAATCTTATTGACGACCCTCGATCTCCTTTTACTAGAATCGAACCTAAGATAAAGAGAGACGATCCTAAGAATGCTAAGATACCATGTATGATTGGGTATAGACACGTTGACAATGCTTACATTGACTTCAAATCCCCAATCAACATTATGCCCTCAAGTATTTATAATGATATAGTGAAAACAAGACTTGAACCTAGAAAAGATCCCAAATACCCTGGTGGAGTTTGTAACTTTGTCGGGAGAGTTAAAGGTCTACATGTCTTTGTTGGGAATTTCACTTTTGTCACCGACTTTATGATTCTGGAAGATCTTGCTAATGTTATTGATTGTCGATTGTCCAATGTTGTGTTTGGTAAACCGTTTGTTAAGGAGTCCAAGTTAGAATATGATGAGATGGAAGGGACAATCCGATTTGCAAATAACACTGATAGGATCACTTATAAGATGCCTAATAGAATGAAAGAATTTCGCTTTATATCCTGATTTGACAAGGATAACATTGGTGCTTTTGAGGACATCAATGAAAAGGATAAGAAAAAGGGCATGAATTATGTATGGGAAAAGAGGAGTCTTTTCTACAAAGATTGCTTGACTTTAGGACAAAAGTATAAAGTCGATAAGGAATTTGCCCATAGGATTATAGGAGCGATTGAGAAAAAGGTGATTGGTTTCTACAAAGAACATTTACAACCAGAGAGTGAAACCAACGATGAGGTCACGTAGTAACCCAAGACCTTGAGTCTAGCTACAAGACTCATAAATAAAGAAAAGCGCTTCTTGGGAGGCAACCCATACTTTGTGTAATTTTATTTTGTTTGTTTGTTATTTGCTTCCGTATGCATGCTTTATTTTTATTGTTGGTAGATCATGTTTCTAAACTAAAAAGTGGAAATACTTTACTTTGTTGTTTGGCTTAGTCTTAACTTCACCAAAAGGTATTTTTGCAAAAAGATAAGTGTAAGGGGAAATCCCAAATATGTTTTTAAGAAACAAACCGATCATGATTCTCCACAATATTAAGTGAACATGTATATTCGTATTTGTTAGAGTCAAATGCTTGTATCGAGTCATAATGAAGTTTTGCAGGATTTTCCAGGAAGTAGGACCAAGTTTTTCAAGAAATTTTCCAGAAACTTAACATAAGAATTTCTGCAGGTCATTTCTGACGGTGTCATGAGTTTACTCTTGACGGCGTCACGTGTGAAAATCTGGAAATTTTACCAGTTTTGTTTTTGTAACGGAGTCTTAAAGTTTTTGTTGAATTATTAAGTTTTATAATCTCCAGGAAATCTGCAAACTTCATTCCACAAGTATTATATCTTACTTTGTTTTCTAGGATTTAGTAACTAATGTAGATTGCCGCCGATTTTATGCGAGGTTGCCTTGTCTGTTTTCTCAGGATTTACAAGTTATGTATGACAAGAAGATGATTTATTTTTCTGGAAGGGAAGCTTTGATTGTTCATTTTCTTGGAGGAAGATCTAACCTGACCACCTTATTATCCATACCGAGCGAATCAGGGGAGTATTTGATTTCATTCTTTTTACTTTTTCACTTTTACATTCTTTACTTGAACATTGGGGACAATATTCATCTTAAGTGTAAGGGGAGGGTAAAATGATGATACCTTACAAATACGCTTTCGCTTGAGTTTGTTTGTTTAATAGTAGATGTGTAATAAAACTATGAGAAATACTTGTTAGTGCAATTTTAACGCCAAATTTAAATTTTTTTACAACATTTAGGAGTGAAACTTTAGCCATAGCAAGCGTCTCATGGATAGGAGATTGTATGACTAGCACAAAACCGTACTATTCAGAAAAATTTTCCACCCAAATATGTGATGTTTGCCTTTAGATTTGATAGGAAAAGCATTTACTATTAATGCTTATGAGTGTACCGGTAGCATTTAGATTCTAGAACTTGCGTTAGTGATGCATCCCGATACCGCTAGTGAGACTACATTCGTGTGGTAGGATTTACTACATGATAAGAGGCATTAGGATCACCCTTGTGTTAAACCCGTATCATAATTACTTGACCATTTAAGTCATATTACTTGGCTAGTTAAGTCAACTAATTTTTCCCACACCTTAGCGTTGTACTCATTTTTAGTACACGAAACCCCTAGTACACCCCTCCGAGCCTATCTTTTCGTTTCTAACTTTAAGCATCTTACTTAAAGGAAGAAGTTGTTACACCCCACTTAAATGTACACCCAAATCGCCTTAGCCTTCCGTGCATGCACTCATCTTTAGTGCATTATTGTTATTTGTTAAACCTTAAGTTAACTATCTAATTGATTACATGGTTGCTAAGTCGAGTCATATCCTTGTACATATTGTTTTGGGACGATTGGGACTCATGGGTGAAGTACTTATTTTATGGAGTAATGGGGAAGAACATCATATATTACCCCCATATGTACGTTAATCTTAAAAGTACTCCAAGTGTTTTGATTTTCTTAATTCGAGTCAATAGATTAGTTTATTGTAAAGTATGTAAAAATTCAAGTGTAAGGGGAATGAATTCGAGTCAATAGATTAGTTTATTGTAAAGTATGTAAAAATTCAAGTGTTAGGGGAATGTCCATTCCCTATGATGTATTATTTCGGATGGTAGGGTAAGAGTGTATGCAAAAAAAAAAAAAAAAAAAAAAAAAAAAAAAAAAAAAAATTGAAAAATCAAGAAAAAGAAAAAGAAAATAGAAAAAGAAAAGAGAAAAAATATACGGACTACCATCCCTTTTTATTCTATGTTCATTTTATGTTTTTGTTATTTTTCATTTATTTGCTTAAGTCGAGTCTAGTCTTTCCTTAGCAACGCCATATTGTACATGTAATTAACCAAGATTGTTAACTTGCCACCAGTAAAGACTGCCTATATCCAACAAAACCGTGTATTTCATATCCCTACAACTAACGTTACAACCCTTTAAAAGACATCTTTGATAGTTTATCCTAGGTGCTTATGCCATGTGGTGGAGGTTTGATCCTTTCCCAAGCCTATGGTAATCTATTTTGCTATGACAGGTAGTGAGAGATATCTTCCGTTTCCATATTGTAATTTATACTTTATTACACCCGAGAGATGTGAGTATCTAAACACTATTTGTGAGGTGCTAGTATATGACCTCCGTGCTTGTCTTTGGTCTTTAGTGGAACGATTATTTGTTGTAATTACTTTTATATTAGTGTTAAACGACCCCTAACTTGTATTTTGATTAGAATAAAAGCGCATTTGCTTGAGGACAAGCAAATCTCAAGTGTAAGGGTATATGATGAGGCGAAAAATGAATCACTTTTAGGGGGTCATTTAAGCCCGGAATTGAATTTATTTGATCAAATATTGCCCTAAATCGTTCCTTTTGTGATTTAGGTACTTTGGAAGTGAAATCTGGAAAAGGAAGCAATTCGGACGTTTTTGGAGCATAAAAGTGAAGAAAACGCCAAAGACTTAATTTTCTATGCTGGGAACAGTGTATGACGGCGTCAAGAAAACATTCCTGACGGCGTCAAGAGTAAAAACCATGAAGACCCAGTACAAACATGAAGGCGTCACAAGTAGAGCGTCAAGAGTTAATTGTGTGACGGCCTGCAAAAGGGGACTACATGACGACGTCAGATCTAGATCTAGGCAGTCCGAGGAATTATTGGGCGGCAAGATGACGGCGTCAGACATTTGTTCTTGACGCCGTCACCCTCTAAAATCTATATATAGTTTTCTAATTTTCATTCATTAAGAGGAACTTGTGTTGAGAAACCCTAGGGCCGAACCTTGTATGAATTTTACAGCTTTTCAAGGGTTTTCAACCCTTGAATCCTTACATGTGCTATTGAGATAAGTCTTTTCTTAATTCAATCAATATGTCTATGTGTTGGTTGTCTATATCTTGTGCTTGTCTTGATTTCAACATGCTAGGCTAGATTTATCTTATGTTTGCTTAGAGCTAATGAAACCTAGATGTTAATTATGTGTTGATTACTTGTTTATGGTTGTATTGGATGAATGATTTCAATGTTAGGCTTAAGAAAACTGGCAGATCTCCATTTGGTAACATGCTTGAACGTCTTAGGAAACATGAACCGATGTGTAGTAGGTTTTATTGGTTGTATTTAATGCATGAGTAAATTTTAATGATCCCATGTTAGGAGCTTCTAGCAGGCTCGACATAGGAGTGAAGTAGGCACTCATAGGATTGGGAAAGTAAGTACGCCACCCCATGAATGATATTAAGGAATACAATCCGTCATCCACGCAACTATAACAAGTAATTAACGTGTAAAAGATATCTAGGGAGTAGTGAAATCTAAGTAAACACATTTCTCCCACTTATTGCTCACAACCTTAGTTTAAAATAGTTTTCTTTTCATTTTAGTATTTTATTTTGGTTGCATCTTAGTATTGAGTTAGTTGACTAGCAACTAATTCCGCCCAAATCCTTCAAACCCGAGATTTTTACTTGCTTTCTAAAAAATATAAAAATACAAAAAGAATCATCCCTCATCTCTAGATCTAATCTTTAGGTTTTCTAATCCTAGCGACACTATTCCTAGCTGAACGATCAATCCCCCGGTACTTGTCATTATACTATACTACATCGATCAGGTACACTGCCTGGTGAGGGTTATAAGCTTCTCAAGATCCCTTGAGAGGTAAAGCCTGGTGCAATCCCTACGCATCAGATCGGGTATGGGCTTTTGGTTTGATTTATGGGTTTTGAGTTTTTAATGGACCAGGCTTGTTTTGTATTTTCAGAAATGTAATAAGAATAAACAAGGACCATTTGTGTTATTTTCTGAAATCCAAGGGCTGATCTTGTCACGTTTTCCAAATTTCTTCAAGAGACTAAACATGATAATAATGATTCCCAAAGGTTGACTTTTGACTTTTCTTCAATACTTTCCAAAAAGGACTGAATATGTCAACTTTCAAAGTGCAGGGACCAAATATGACAATTCCTCAAACTTTCCCGAAAATGATGAATCATACAAATCTTCAAACTCAAGGGATCACTTTTGACTTTATAAAGCTCAACTAGATTTCCAGCTTGACTTTCTGACTCATTCTACTCTCGTGCTCGTTTTTGCCGGATCTTTGCTTGTTTTTCGTCTTTTTACGATATATCCGTACCTGCACGTTCATAAACATAAAACACACAATTCTTTGGCATTTGTTAGCATAATTAGTCTATTTGGGTCGGTATTTGGCCATGAAAAGATATGTGAATTAACACATACCACATTATCACTGCATTGTATAAGCTATCCAAGAAATCATTTGTTTTATCATTTGAATTTTCCATATTACCTCAATTACTATATGTGAATCATTGTTTTGTTTACTAATCATTTTATATTTAAAACGAACGAACTAAGTCCCTGTGGATATGACTTGGTCTTACCTAAAATCTTATACTACCAATGAGGGTTATACTTTACCCGTGTGTTTGGTTTATTAAAATCAGTGAAACCATTATTATAAATCTAAAGCTTTCCTTACACATCAGGCTTTTATTAGTGTTACATAAAACCCTAAATACCCCCTTCTCTCTTTGTGTGTTTCGGCCAAGCAAAGCAACACACCAAACACATTCTTGTGTTTGGTTTTAAGAATTTGATTGTTCGTTTGTTACTTCTTTGGATCTACTGCTAGCACCCTGATGTGGTTGTTTGAGCGTTATTGTGCAATAACCGTAAGAGGATATTACCCATAAAATTCTCGTGTTCGTGTTGATCTCCTTAGCAAACAAAAGGTACATAATTATTGTTGTTGTTGTTTTTCTGATTAGTCATACGTTGTACATGAATCATTGGTATGAAAAAGGATTAAAGGGTTTTAATCTTCAAATGCTTATTTTGATTGATGTTAATTGTTAAAGTACTTTTTTTTTCATTAAAATTTACCCTTCGTTTTCCATCAGTGGTGCATAGGGTCTCGCGTCGTGACTACGACGAAAGTTATAGGTTTATTTATTTATTTATTTGTTCTGATGGGTTTGTATTTGTGTTTGATTTGTTTATGCTTTTAGGTATGCGTTTGTTTTTGTTTTGTTTTGTTTTGTTTTTTTTGTCTTTTTTTTTTGGTGTTGTAGACTTGCAGGTTGCCAGTGAGCCAAGGAAGAAGACCACCCAAGTTTATTTTCCTTTTAAACCTTATTGATATAGATGTTTACGTAAATAGTCTCCTATTGTTTATTTTAACATGGGTAGTATTTAATATATTTACATTGTAGGGCGCAACATCGCAGACCCGAAAACCGACCGGACTGACACAAACCTCATCGAATAGAAGGACCAGCGGTCCGGTCTCGGTTTAAACTTTTTTCTTATTTCGGTCTCAGGTCGGTTTGGTCTGGTCTTACGTACAAACAGACCATTATGCCTTCTTGGACCGGACTTATCAAAGAACTAAAACGCATAGGACCATCCCGGACCGGACTGAATACATTCGATCCGGTCCTCGGTCTGGTGTTTTGGGCTAAATCGGTCTCGGTCTAGGTATGGCCGATCCGGTCTGGTATTAGCCCGATGCTCACCCCTATTACATTGTTAGTCCTTGTATTATGTTACTTTAAATAGTCATAAAATGTATACAATTGGTCTAATTGTATTGTTTTATCTATACTATCTAATAAACATGAATAATGTACAAGCCCCCTAAAGCAACCCTCTCATTAAATTCGCTGATGTGTCTCGATTGTGATTGGACAGAGATTTAATGCGTACAACACACCTTTGCACATGTTTCAATTCTTCTTTCTTAAAACATTTCTTCAACACGCTTCATCAAACTGATATCCCACATTCAATGCTTCTATTTTTGCTAAGTAATTAAATCCTTTGTAACCGAGTATCACAAAATAGTTCTACCGATTGTTTTTTATTCAAACCATCTAATGAATTCTTCTCCACACTCCACTATCAATTCCAAAAGTAGTACGCTCCTCCTTCTTCATCCCATTCAAATCGTTTTCTCTAATCCTCCACAATTTGAGTTTTTGGGTTCATCAAATTAAAACAGGTAACAAATTTGATTTGTTGATCTATTTTTGTGTCGGATGTTAGTTGAGTAATCATCCTCATAGTCTTCTTATATAGGGTTTAGATTTAAATTGCATAATAAAACATTTGTGATTGAATTAAAATATGTTTTTTATTTGTTTGTAGCAGGTTTTATATGCATGACTGGTCAATGCAAAAGCTATTTTTGGTTTCGATTGTAAGTTTGTTTAGGGCTAATGATCTTTATGTATGACTGTTCAATGTATTATACGTATCGGCTAAAGTTAATTTTGTTTGGGAACTAATTTGTTATTTCTGATATCATTTTTGATTGGGAATTAATTTTTTAATCATGTTGTTCATATGGCTGTTGTTTTTGTTTTTTTGCAGGTTTTGTTTTAGGATTCCTGATTTTGGTTGTCAAAATATCTTTGGTTGATTTATATTACAAGGATATCATTTTTGGGTAAGTTAAATTTATAATTTTTGATGATATTATGTAACGCATAGTGGTTTTGAGGCAATATTTGCTCATGTGAAGGAACGAATGCTTATACTAGGAATTATTATTGAATTAGCCTTCTATGTTATTTTTTTTAATATGTTCATAACTGACAGGTTTTTCTTGGATATATAGGAACTATTTTTACGTTCTATATTGTGTTCTTATTATTCTAATTTTTACCATTTCATTGTTTTTGTTAAAGCATACTTATGTTTTTAGTTTGAGTTTTGAATTTGCAAACAAACGTTGGTGTCAAGATTGTTGGTTGTCAATTATGGTTTCATATTTTGGTTGCAGAACGATGTTGGTGATTAAAGAATCTAGAAATCAAGGTGATCACTTTCAGTTAATCCAAGGTAAGTATTCAGATTTACGTGAGCCATTTAATTTAATCGATTATATTCGATTCATCATTGAATTGGTTTAACCGAAGTCGTTATGCTGCAACCTAATGATCTTAGTACCCATATTCTTCATTAGTTGCAATTTTCTATGCTTTTTATTATTTTCTAATTGCATGTAATCTTGAAGTGCGCAAAGTTTTCAAAGTTCTTAATATCAAACTAATTGATTTAAGTTGCATCCCAGTTCAGGAATATTTTTTAATCAATGAAGATTGCTAAAAGTTGGATCTTGAATGGCAACTATATACTGTTAATGTGATTAGTGATGCCTGAGCCAATAAATAATTTGAATGCATGGGGCATATGACCTTTATGGTGTTCAATGATCTATTTAAAAAGAGAATATGTGAGCCACTTGAGCTAAATTTTTTGAAACATTTAGTAATGATGTAGCTCTTGATTTGGACAATTGAACTCATATTTTTCTTGAATGTGTTGAATAAAATGGATTGGTTATCTCTACATGTAAACATGGATTTGTTTTACTAACTCAGTAATACTTTCTTAATTTATTGTAGAATCAATCTCAAGGAAGAGGTAGTGGAAGGCAATCAACAATTCCAAAGCAGGACTCTCGAAGGCCATCTTCATTAGGCCAATTTCTCCTCTGTTAGTATTAGAGCAATTTTGACCCGGTTAGGTAAAAGTGGGTTGATAGTGAAGCGAGTCGTAAGAGGCTCAAAGCACTCTTATCATAATTTTTTTAATTTATTTTACAAACAAAAACTTCCTTGGGTCAAAACTCAAAACAGGTAAATGTTGGTACTGGTCAGAACATATCTGACTGGGTTTATTTATTCGATTGCTGAGAATTAACTAGAAATTCTCACAGATGGGTTATCCACTTTGCTCCTCTACGCCAGCTCCCCGTATTGGTTCCATACGTCCCAACACAGAGCCCAGTAATATGTGATACTGCCTATGTGGTATGTGATATGTATGATTAGCATTAGCTTTACACAGGTCATATCTATAGATTACTCTAATGCTTTATTCTGCTAAAAAATCAAGTTGCAGGTTGCTCTGGCAACAATTCCGTGGATCTATCTGTTGTGAAATCTTGGCCTCTTGCAATATACTCTGCTCTTCCAGTCATTGCAGCTATAGAGCCTCAACTTAACACGTCATCCATGACTAACCAACTCAAAGAGGTGAAAACAAGTAAATATGGTTGCCATGTGTATGCAATTGAGCTATATATCAAAGATCTCAGCTCATTTGATGTATCAGGCACTCGCAGTGTTACAGGAATTTGATGGGTAATACGAGAAGGCTTTTGCAATATATACTGATGTAAGTGTTCACTCAAAATCGTCAGTACCAGTTAAATCATAGAATTTTTCATCTATGAGTAGGTTATGGCAATAACTTATTGCCTTTTTATTCAATTTAATCTTTCAGCTTATGAAAACAGATATATTCGAGTTCATCGTGAAGCATAACTTGCATGATTCCATTCGTGAGAAGGTAATAGATTATGTACTTAGAAGCAAATTGTACTTAAATACTCTTTTATCTTATATGCAGTCGATAGGGACCCAATCTCTTTAGCTTTTTAATCCGGCTTACCTTACAGGTCTGTTATCTTTTTGGTTATTCATCTTATTTGTAAATCTCTCATATGTCCATATCAGGTCAAGCAGCTAATGGTGATTGATCATAAGCGCGTAGTTTCACTGTTAATCACGGACACTTGATTACTCCTGTGATGTGTGCTTTTTCACACATCCTTTTAGGCCTTAAATCAGACCAAATACACTAAATACTAACCAAATATGCCAAGAGAATTTGTGTTTTGGTATTTATGTATGTGCAGGTACGGATATGTGAGAAGTGGACAAAAACAAAGCCAAAACCGACAAAAACGAGCACGAGAATAGAAAAAGGTCAAAAGCCGGAGGCGGGGAAGCTTAATGATAAAAGAAAGCTCAAAATGTCAAAAGAAATCCTCAGAGAATCACAAAGTTACAAGTATGGTCCCTGGTCAAAGTTTGGAGAAATTGGCAACTTCAGTCCCTCATCTTTCAGATATTGACAAAATTGGTCCTTAAAGGAATTTTAGAGGAAAAGTCAACATTGGTCCTCCGTTTATCAAAGAATGACAACAAATGCCCTTGGAAGAAACTTTTGATAAATTACAGATTTGGTCCCTATGAATTTCAGCAATTACAAGTTTGGTCCTTATTTACAATACTACTCTTATAATCCTAAGCCTAAACCTGATCCATATAATAACCCAACACTTAATACCTTTGAATCCAGGCCCAACCAACCACAAGCCCATTCCCTTTAAAACTATTACCCATCCACCCCTACCCGGTCAAAAGGTCAACACACTAATAAAATACCAAACACCCTATTCCCCATTTTACCTCCCCCCCCCCCCCCCCATTTTTACCCCAAACCCATTACTTAGAACCCTAGTTACTGTTCCCCTCAATTTCACTACAATTAAGGGTATATTTGTCTTATTGATTGCTTCAAGATGATTTCTGACATGGCAGGGAATGACATGCTGGCAATCCGTGGGATTTAGTGCCCAATCATTGGCATATCATTTGATCCAAGGGCGGAGAGTAAAGAATTGGGGACCAAGGGTGATCATACGGTTTGAAAGGGACTTAAATAAGCACAACGCCATGAGGATTGATGACCTGGATTTCTGGAACCTTCACAAGACCCCATCCTCTCAGGCTATATAAAGACTCTCCTCACATCAATTGCATACACTCTTACCCTACCATCCAAAATAGTACATCATAGGGAATGGAAAATTCCCCTTACACTTGAATTTTTACATACTTTACAATGAACTAAACTAATGACTCGAATTAAGAAAATCAAAACACTTGGATCACTTTTAAGATTAACGCACATATGGGGGTAATAAATGATGTTCTTCCCCATTACACCATAAAATAAGTACTTTACCCATGAGTCCCAATCATCCCAAAACACTATGTACAAGGATATGACTCGACTTAGCAACCATATAATCAATTAGATAGTTAACTTAGGGTTTAACAAATAAAAATAATGCACTAAAAATGAGCGCATACACGGAAGGCTAAGGCGATTTGGGTGTACATTTCAGTGGGGTGTAACAAATTCTTCCTTTAAGTAAAATGCTTAAAGTTAGAAACGAAAAGATAGGCTCGGAAGGGTGTACTAGGGGTTTCGTGTACTAAAAATGAGTACAACGCTAAGGTGTGGGAAAAATTAGTTGACTTAACTAGCCAAGTAATATGACTTAAATGGTCAAGTAATTATGATACGGGTTTAACACAAGGGTGATCCTAATGCCTCTTATCATGTAGTAAATCCTACTACACGAATGTAGTCTCACTAGCGGTCTCGGGATGCATCACTAACGCAAGTTCTAGAATCTAAATGCTACCGGTACACTCATAAGCACTAATAGTAAATGCTTTTCCTATCAAATCTAAAGGCGAACCTCACATATTTGGGTGGAAAATTTTTCTGAATATACGGTTATGTGCTAGTCATACAATCTCCTATCCATGAGACGCTTGCTATGGCTAAAGTTTCACTCCTAAATGTTGTAAAAAAAAAATTTTTTTGCGCTAAAATTGCACTAACAAGTATTTCTCATAGTTTTATTACACATCTACCATTAAACAAACAAACTCAAGCGAAAGTGTACATGTAAGGTATCATCATTTTACCCTCCCCTTACACTTAAGATGAACATTGTCCCCAATCTTCAAGTAAAGAATGTAAAAGTGAAAAAGTAAAAAGAATGAAATCAAATACTCCCCTGATTCGCTCGGTATGGATAAGAAGGTGGCCAGGTTAGATCTTCCTCCAAGAAAATGAACAATCAAAGCTTCCCTTCCAGAAAAATAAATCATCTTCTTGTCATACATAACCTGTAAATCCTGAGAAAACAAACAAAGCAACCTCGCATAAAATCGGCGGCAATCTATATAAGTTATTAAATCCTAGAAAACAAAATAAGATATAATGCTTGTGGAATGAAGTTTGCAGATTTTCTGGAGATTATAAAACTTAATAATTCACAAAAACTTTAAAACTCCGTTAGAAAAACAAAACCGATAAAATTTCTAGATTTTTACACGTGACGCCATCAAGAGTAATCTCGTGACACCGTCAGAAGTGACCTGCAGAAATTCTTATGTTGGGTTTCCGGAAAATTTCTGGAAAAACTTGGTCCTACTTCTTGGAAAATCCTGCAAAACTTCATTATGACTCAATACAAGCATTTGACTATAACAAATATGAATATACATGTTCACTTAATATTGTGGAGAATCATGATCGGTTTGTTTCTTAAAAACATATTTGGGGTTTCCCCTTACACTTATCTTTTGCAAAAATACTTTTAGGTGGAGTTATGACTAGGCCAAAACAACAAAGTAAAGTATTTCCACTATTTAGTTTAGAAACATGATGTACCAACAATAAAAATAAAGCATGCATACGAAAGCAAATAACAAACAAACAAAATAAAAATCACACAAAACATGGGTTGCCTCCCAAGAAACGCTTTTCTTTAGTTACGAGTCTTGTAGCTAGACTCAAGGTCATGGGTTACTACGTGACCTCATCGTTGGTTTCACTCTCTGACTGTAAATATTCTATGTAGAAACCAATCACCTTTTTCTCAATCGCTCCTATAATCCTATGGGCAAATTCCTTATCGACTTTATACTTTTGTCCTAAAGTCAAGCAATCTTTGTAGAAAAGACTCCTCTTTTCCCATACATAATTCATGCCCTTTTTCTTATCCTTTTCATTGATGTCCTCAAAAGCACCAATGTTATCCTTGTCAAATCGGGATATAAAGCGAAATTCTTTCATTCTATTAGGCATACTATAAGTGATCCTATCAGTGTTATTTGCAAATCGGATTGTCCCTTCCATCTCATCATATTCTAACTTGGACTCCTTAACAAACGGTTTACCAAACACAACATTGGACAATCGACAATCAATAACATTAGCAAGATCTTCCACAATCATAAAGTCTGTGACAAAAGTGAAATTCCCAACAAAGACATGTAGACCTTTAACTCTCCCGACTAAGTTACAAAGTCCACCGGGGTATTTGGGATCTCTTCTAGGTTCAAGTCTTGTTTTCACTGTATCATTATAAACATTTGAGGACATAATGTTGATTGGGGATTTAAAGTCAATGTAAGCATTTTCAACGTGTCTGTACCCAATCATACATGGTATTTTAGCATTCTTAGGATCGCCTCTCTTTATCTTAGGTTCGATTATAGTGAAAGGAGATCACGGGTTATCAATAAGATTATTATAATATGCAATCTCCTCCTTAGTGGGGTATAGGTTAAAGTAGTCATTAAGCTTTGGATCTATTTCCCCCTCTTCTAGTCGCTCAACAACATTCACAAAGTCATTAGGCCCTAGGTTCTCATTTGAATACAAGGCGGTCGCTAGGTCACTAAATGCATGTTCAAGCTCAACCTTATTCAACCTATTAAGCTCTCTAAGTTCCCTAATCTCACTCTCAATTTGTTCACGTAACACAGCCACTTCTCTAGGGGAGAGGGGTGGATTCGCGTTTTCCATAATGGTCAACTGAATAGTCAATGAATTTAATTTACTAACAAAGGCACAAAGAAAAAGATAGACTAAAGAAAACCTAAAAATAAAAATAAAATCTTACTAGAAAGGAATCTAGCAGGTAGACCTAATAAAGAGAGATTCTAACCTAGACAATAACTATTCCCCGGGCTGCAGCGCCAAAAACTTGATGCGTGAGAATTGCACCAGGCTTTACCTATCAAGGGATCTTGAGAAGCTTACAACCCCCACCAGGCAGTGTACCTGATCGTTGTAGTATAGTATAGTGACAAGTACCGGGGGATTAATCGTTCAGCTAGGAATAGTGTCGCTAGGATTAGAAAACCTAAATACTAGTTCTAGAGATGATGGATGATTATTTTTGTGTTTTTTATATTTTTTAGAAAGCAAGTAAAAATATCGGGTTTGAAGGATTTGGGCGGAATTAGTTGCTAGTCAACTAACCCAATACTAAAGATGCAATCAAAATAAAATACTAGAAATGAAAATAAAACTAAATTAACTAAGGTTGTGAGCAATAAGTGGAGAAATTGTGTTTACTTAGATTTCACTACTCCCTAGATATCTTTTACACGTTAATTACTTGTTATAGTTGCGTGGATGACAGATTGTATTCCTTAATACCATTCATGGGGTGGCGCACTTAACTCCCCAATCCTATGAGTGCCTACTTCACTCCTATGTCGAGCCGGCTAAGAAGCTCCTAACATGGGATCATTAGAATTTACTCATGCATTAAATACAACCAATAAAACCTAGTGCACGTCAGTTCATGTTTCCTAAGACGTTCAAGCATGTTACCATTTGGAGATCTGCCAGTTTTCTTAAGCCTAACATCGAAATCATTCATCCAATACAACCATAAACAAGTAATCAACACATAATCAACATCTAGGGTTCATTAGATCTAAGCAAACACAAGATAGATCTAGCCTAGCATGGTGGAATTAAGACAAGAACAAGATATAGACAACCAACACATAGACATACTGATTGAATTAGAAGAACACGTATCTCAATTACACATGAAAGGGTTCAAGGGCTGAAAACCCTTGAAAAACCTGTAAAATTCGTAATAGGTTCGGCCTTAGGGTTTCTCAAAAACTTCTCTCTTTTAATGAATGAAAATTAGAAAACTATATTTAGGAAATTGAGGCTGACGGCGTCAAGACCAAATAGGTGACGCCGTCATCTTGCCGCCAAAATACTTCTCGGACTGCCTTGATCTACATGTGACGCCGTCATGTGTTAGGGTCTTCCAGGCCGTCACGTGTCGTACTCTTGACGCTCTACTTGTGACGCCTTCATGTTTGTACTGGGCCGTCATGTAATTTACTCCTGACGCCGTCAGGATGTTGCTCTTGACGCCGTCACCTACTGTTCCCAGCATGGAAAATTAAGACTTTGACGTTTTCTTCATTTTTATGCTCCAAGAACGTCCGAATTGCTTCCTTTCCAGATTTCACTCCCAAAGTACCTAAAAGTGACCCCCTAAAAGTGGTTCATTTTTCGCCTCATCAATTCCCTTGTTCAGCTGGGGAGATTTTGTAAGTTTCTCTTTAAATTTTCCAAACCTGCATAAGTAGTTTAACTGAATTGCTTTTGGTTATTGCTTAACTGTTGGTTCATTTTTACTTAGAAATTTATTTGATGTTGTTTAGTTATTTACCTGAGCTTTATTTTTGGTTTAATGTTCATTTAGATCTTTAAAGTTTACTGGTTAATATTCTATCATCCTTTTAGGTCTGAGTTACTATTGTATTAAGTAGTTGGTTTCTGAATTTCTGTGTTGAATATTGGATTATTGGATAAGAGTTGAGCAGAGGTTGAGTTTTGATTGCTTAAAAATCTAGTAGTAGTGTTAACAGCTCATTTGCAGGGGTGTTTGGCTTAAGATTTAAATATGTGTTTGAATTGCTTATGGGTGGAAATTTTAGCCTAAGCAGTACCTATTAAGGTCACCTAGATAAGTTTGGTCATAAAATCCTAAGGTGACTTAGCAAAATGTCAATCATAGCTTGAATCCCAATTTCTGTGTTACTTTTATTGTTTCTGCTGTTGCTAATTTAGAAATAGGATTAGATTAGAATAATTTAGGTTTATTAAGTCATCAATTAATTTAGTATATCATCTTGGGTAAATTAGGTTCAGTAGCAATTCAACTTAGTCAAGCTTAGGTGCATAATAAAAAGTCAAAGAACTAGCAGCCTGCAGGTTTAGTAGTAGTTGATTTAGGGTAGTTTTTAGGGTCAATTTAAGTTTTAAATTTGGCTTAGTTTGGTTTTCTAGATTCCCAGTAGTATAAGCTATTGTTTGCCCCCATTGGCTCACTTTCCTAAGCTTATTTCAACTACCTTATTGGCTTATCAAGTTGTGTGGTTTGGACTAGGTTCTGCTTTCTGATTTTAGGCCTGCTACTGAGTTTTGTTGATCTTATTATGAGATTTATTGCTTATATAAGTTCCATTGTACTTGAAGTTACTGTTTCCATTGAGTTTTGCTTATTGCTTATTCTGCTTTTTGATTGCCTATTCCCTTATTGCTTATTTCATAATTGTTTGCCCATTTCTGTGTTCCGGAGTGTCATATGGTCTTAAACCTGTTCATTTGAGCTAATTTGGGTCAATATATCATTTGGTAAAAGTTTGGGTCAGATTTGGTCAAAGTGTTTATCAATAAGCACTTCAAATAAGCTGTTTTAAGCCATTAAGCTGTTCTAGTGCTTATTTTTCTTTTTTTATATTTTTCTTAAGTTTATAATACTATTTTATATTTTCTCTGTATTTTTTATATTTTTCTAAGTTGATTTGCTCTTTTTCTTATTTTATTTTCATTTTTATTCAATTTTTAATACTTTTTAATTACCAAAAATTCCAAAAAAATCAGAAAAAGCCTAGAAAATCCAAAAATATTTTAGAAATTTATTTTCATTTAATTTAGAATTTTAAAATTTTATTTTGCATTTTTCCCATTTATTTTGAATTTAATTTGAATTTTTAATTAGATTTAATAGTTTTTAATTCCCAAAAATTACACAAAAAGCAAAAAAAATTAGTTTTTAGTTTTAAAATTACTTTTTAGTTATTTTATAATTTTAAAAATTTAATTTTCATTTTTCTCACCTGATTTGTATTTTCTTTTAATTATTATTTAGATTAATTAGTTTTTAATCATAAAAAAAATAAATAAAAAGTCAAAAAATATTTTTATTTTTCTCAAAATTTTCTTTTTTATCATTTTTAACTTTTTAAAATTATTTTCAAATCCGTAAGAGTAGTGTAGCTTAAAATTCACTTTTTATTTCGTACGTTTACGTTTAATTCGCATTTAAGCTTACGTTTTCAATTTTACGTTACGCTTTTAGTTTCCTTATTTGAAATACATGCTTAAGTGACTATTTGTGCTTCATTTACTTATTCATTAGTATAATCTCATCAAATTCACTTTTCACCACTTTCACGACACGTTTTACGAATCGGGAATTCGAAATTTCATTCGCGCCTTCGTTGGAGAACGACCCGGGGAAATACTTTCCTAAGCATTTCTTCGGGAAAAACAAACCTATACTAAAACGACAGAATCAAATTTTGGTGCCGCAGCCGGGGAAGCTTGAAGTGAATTTTGGATTTTTGTTTTTCGAAATTATGTTTTGAAAACCTTCCTTGTATATATTTTCTATAAAAACCAAAAAAATTGAAAAATCAAAAACACTTTTCCTAAAGTGTTTTCAAAAATACCAAAAAGAAAGTTACAGCCTCGACTCTCTCGTGGAAGGTAGGGCGTTGTAAACCAAATAAGCTTACCGACATAAGAACGCGTGAAATTAGTTGTTAATTGGTTTACTTTGATTCTACAACCGAATAAGCGGGGAAAATCTTTTCTCCCGTTTTGTCGCGAGTAGTTTTGAAGGAAACGATTAAGATTAACGTAACGGTTAAATATATATATATATATATATATATATATATATATATATATATATATATATATATATATATATATATATATATATATATATATATATATGTTTTCTATTTTCATTTGTTTTCTATTTTTCTAAATTTAAAAACCACAAATATTTTCTTTTTCAAATTTATTTTTCTTTTATAATTTATTTTATTTTGTTCATTTGTTTTCCATATTCTCATTTTATTTTCTTTTCTTTTATAAAAAACCAAAAATAATCTTCGTATCTTCTAAACGTTTAATTCTAATTTCTTTACCCTCTCAACGTTTAATTCTTCTCTATGATTGATTTTCTACCGTCTCATCCCCATGATCCTCGGACCATGGAGGATTTCTATCGTCCTACATTAATCGGTAGAGATGGACCGATTATTCCGTCTTCAGTTCCGGGAACCGATTTCACTTTGAAAAGTTATATGGTTCGACTAATCTGGCAAAACTGCCAATTTCACGGATTTCGAGATGAGGATGCAAACGAACACTTAAACAAATACTTATCCGTCACTCAATCCATTAAACAAAATGGAGTTTCTCTTGATAGCATCCATTTGATTCCCATTCTCTTTATCCCACGATGCTGAAAATTGGTTTTACAATATTAAAACCCACTCAATTCATACATGGGAAGAGATGTTCGTCAAATTTCTCTCCAAATACTTTCCACGTTCAAAAATGGTGCAGCTTAGGAGAGACATCCTGAATTTCCAGAAATTGCCCATGGAATCAGTATTCGACGCATGGGAAAGATTCAAATCGTTGTTAAGGAAATGTCCAGATCATAATATTTTGCTTCTTGATCAAATCCTTACCTTTTATAATGGCGTAATTCCGAATGATCGAGACAAAATTATGTTGGCAGCCGGCGGAAATTTCATGCGGAAAACTCCTCAAGAAGCTTACGATTTGATCGAGAATATGACACAACATCATTATCAATGGGACTCCGAAGTTCCAAGTGATCATTATTCCAACTCCATTATGAATGCACAAATCGAGGTCCTTGGCAAACAAGTCAATTATATCAATTACAATTATCTATCTCAGCCAGGACCAGATCTTCCTTTTACCAAAAACTATACATACTCCGATGACAGTGAGAGTGATGATGACGAGCCGTGAGAAGAAATTAATACTAAGATCGATTCACTCGTTAAGGAATCAGATACCTTGTCAATGGGGGACAAGGAAGTTGACGTCAATTCTCGTAAGGAAATTGATGACCTTGTTCCATTCCCAAGGGTATCTGAGAAACCTTTCGATTCAATTTCATTCGATACGACTATCACCAATCCGTTGTTTGATTTCGATTCTGAATTTACTCTTAAATCAAACAATCCAATCTTCGACAGTGATGAGTCAGATACGGAACCCGGGCTTAAAGATATACATAAAAAAAGTGATTCCCTTATCGAGGAGTTCGCCGATGAACTTTCTCACGTTGATTCCATCCCACCGGGGGATGACGACGATACTTTTGATTTTGAATCCGATCTTCCGTCTATTGATTCTTCTTCTGGTCATGAGGAGTTCACCGATGAACTCACTCACATCATATCTCCTCCTGAGTATGATTATTTCCAGTTTGATCTTGAGAAAGGTTTTAGTCTGGGGGGATATGAACTTATTGACGACATAATCCCATCCCTCCCTCCCGAGACTTTTGAAAACAAACAAATGAGCTTTAATGATGATATACAAAATGTGAAATTTGCTTTTTAAAATGATGATCTTATCTTGATTGTTATAAAAATATTTTTTCTTTTCTTCACATTTGAGGTGACTTCTCCTATCCTTCACTGCACCGAGAGTGAGGATACCGTCTTTGACTCCGGTATCTCCATTTTTCGTGCCGGGTGTCCGTTGCAGTATTGATTCTCCACTTGCTCCCCCAAGGACAAATGAATTCGGGGTCGAGTCAAGCTAATGTGACTCGATGAATAAAAACAAGCGCTTCGTGGGAGGCACCCCATGCTTATCCATTCATCTTCTTTATTTTCTATTTTCTAATAAGTGTGACGTGAGGAGGGCTACCTCTTCCATATCTTGTGTTTTGTGGTTGTTGTTGTTTATGTCCAAGAATTTCCCCTAAGTTTGAAGACTCTCGTGCTTGTGTTTTGTCGTTCTCTCCACTCGAGTCTCATTCTTCGCTGCTCTTTCGGAAATTCAACATATCCAAAATCTTATCGACTAATGTTTATCTCTTGGCATACTTAATAAACGGCCTTAGATTTTACGTAAGACTACCCGTACCCTTTAAACATTGAGGACAATGTTTCACTTTAGTCTGGGGGGTGAATCTTCGATTCGATTTGACCTGACACCTTCGTCTGAGCTGTTAACTTACGCAACTCCGTTTTCCACCAAAAATTTTAAATTTTTGTCACCTCTTTATTCAAAAAAATAAAAAATAAAAAATAACAAAAAAAATGATGATATATGATAATAAGATTTGACACCTTGTTTTAACTTTCTTACCGGCGAGAGTAGAAATAAATGTTTCGACTTGACCGGGCGTGTTGAGCCCTAGCTCGTCTCCCTTAACCAATATAATCAAAAGATTATCAGCTAAGCATCCGCGGATCTCATTACTTAGGATTTTAAATTTGCGGGGATCGAGGAATGATAGAGTTTATTCTGAAGTTTCGTGCTAAACGTGGAGCAGTTGGATCTCTTTAGAGCCTACTAAAGGTACTTGTGGCCTCCTTGTTCCCACAAGATTGCACACCAATAATAATAGATCTCTAGGATTAATTAAGTGTATGGGGTTTGGGAAATACTTAGTTTTTTCTCGTTCCCAACAAAATCCCTGCATATGGGGGTTTGGTACACAGAGGGGTACTGCCAGTGTTACGGTGAAATAGACTATTGCATCTTGTCAGTTCGTAGCCGATGTTGTGATCTTAGTAAAGGCCGTAGGACTCGGGGTTTGGCATATGATTATGAATATCAATAATAATAATCCAAAGCCAAATAAAAAGGCAGAGGAATCCAAAGCTATAAAAAGCAGCGGATTTAAATCCAAAGTCATAATAAAGCTCTTACATCTTGGCGGCTCTTAAATCATTGTTGTAAAAGAAATAAAGGACTAAGGACCAAATATTATTAAAGTGCTTATAATTATGCAAAAATGCCAAGCTTCGACTCCGGGGGTTTCCCTAATAAAAAGCTTTCGTTTCGGGTCTCAAACATGGGATGTCTCGGTCGTAAATAAAAAGGGGCCCCCCACAAATCGTGTTAAATCAGAGACCTTCATGTGGACCCGATTTCTGTATCCAGGAGTTTCGATGGAAAGTTTGGAAACTACTTAGTGTTCAAATTTTGTGCTCTTATCGGACTAACAAATATCAAAACGAGAAAATATGAAGCAATTCATTTCTCAACAAATTAAAATCTTGAGATACAAAACTTAGGAACTGGGAACAAGAGGTAATGATACAAGTAACTTTTGTGGGTAGTGTTAGCATCTAACTTGCGGATAAACACTGATCTCGATTTTACGCTTAGTTTGGGAGCTTGTGAAAAATCAAGGATGACGATTTTTATCCGTATGGTCTCTTCTCTGTGAGAAGTGTTTCTACTCGTTGACCCTCAAAGTTATCAGCAGATAAGAATTGATAATGAAAGTCAAGGCAAACCGTCACATACATAAAAATGAAAAGTACAAAAAGAGTAGTAGTAGTTGTTATTCATGAAAATCGGAAAACAGAGCGTTTTTGAGAATAAATGATTTTAATATCTCTTTTGAACATCATTGCTACTTTACAACGTCAGTAAAGAGAGGTTTTGAAATTATTTATCTCTTAAGCGTGAGGTGATGACATTGCGTGAGGACACAGCAATACCTTAGTCTGGGGGATTTTGATGTGTGCTTTTTCACACATCCTTTTCAGGCCTTAAATCAGACCAAATACACTAAATACTAACCAAATATGCCAAGAGAATGTGTGTTTTTGTATTTGTGTATGTGCAGGTACGGATATGTGAAAAATGGACAAAAACAAAGCCAAAACAGACAAAAACGAGCACGAGAATGGAAAAAGGTCAAAAGCCGAAGCCGGGGAAGCTTAATGATAAAAGAAAGCTCAAAATGTCAAAAGAAATCCTCAGAGATTCACAAAGTTACAAGTATGGTCCCTGGTTAAAGTTTGGAGAAATTGGCAACTTCAGTCCCTCATCTTTCAGATATTGACAAAATTGGTCCTTAAAGGAATTTTAGAGGAAAAGTCAACATTGGTCCTCCGTTTATCAAAGAATGACAACAAATGCCCTTGGAAGAAACTTTTGATAAATTACATATTTGGTCCCTATGTATTTCAGCAATTACAAGTTTGGTCCTTATTTACAATACTACTCTTATAATCCTAATCCTAAACCTGATCCATATAATAACCCAACACTTAATACCTTTGAATCCAGGCCCAACCAACTACAAGCCCATTCCCTTTAAAACTATTACCCGTCCACCCCTACCCGGTCAAAAGGTCAACACACTAATAAAATACCAAACACCCCATTCCCCATTTTACCTCCCCCCATTTATGCCCCAAACCCAGAACTTAGAACCCTAGTTACTGTTCCCCTCAATTTCACCACAATTAAGGGTATATTTGTCTAATTGATTGCTTCTAGATGATTTCTGACATGGCAGGGAATGACATGCTAGCAATCTGTGAGATTTAGTGCCCAATCATTGGCATATCATTTGATCCAAGGGCGGTGATCAAAGAATTGGGGACCAAGAGTGATCATACGGTTTGAAAGGGACTTAAAGAAGCACATCAATTGAAACTGTTAGATTAGGGTTAGCTTAGGAGTAGGATTAGGTAGTTAATTAACTTTTTCGTATAATTCAGTTGTTCTAAATTGTATTTGCAGTTTCTTAGTTTGTACTCAATTTTAGTTTTCAATAAAATTCAAGTTTCAATTAATTCATTTTCAATTTATTTTCAGTTGTTTAATTACCTTAATTCTGTTTTCATTTTGCATAAGCTTATTCTAGTTTGAAAAATAGTTGGTAGTGAACTCTTATTCTTATTTGAAGTGGTAAATTAGTCTTGGTCAATGAAAGTCATAGGGATCTATTCATGGTGATTCTAAGATAGTGATGAGTTCTGGTTACAGAGTGCTTATTGGAGCCTATTAAAGATAGGCTTGGATCAAATGATTCCCCTGTTCAGCTGGGGAGATTTTGTAAGTTTCTCTTTAAATTTTCCAAACCTGCATAAGTAGTTTAACTGAATTGCTTTTGATTACTGCTTATCTGTTGGTTCATTTTTACTTAGAAATTTATTTGATGTTGTTTAGTTATTTACCTGAGCTTTGTTTTTGGTTTAATGTTCATTTAGATCTTTAAAGTTTACTGGTTAATATTCTGTCATCCTTTTAGGTCTGAGTTACTATTGTATTAAGTAGTTGGTTTCTGAATTCCTGTGTTGAATATTGGATTATTGGATAAGAGTTGAGCAGAGGTTGAGTTTTGATTGCTTAGAAATCTAGTAGTAGTGTTAACAGCTCATTTGCAGGGGTGTTTTGCTTAAGATTTAAATCTGTGTTTGAATTGTTTGTGGGTGGAAATTTTAGCCTAAGCAGTATCTATTAAGGTTACCTAGATAAGTTTGGTCATAAAATCCTAAGGTGACTTAGCAAAAAGTCAATCATAGCTTGAATCCCAATTTCTGTGTTACTTTTACTGTTTCTGCTGCTGCTAATTTAGAAATAGGATTAGATTAGAATAATTTAGGTTTATTAAGTCATCAATTAATTTAATATATCATCTTGGGTAAATTAGGTTCAGTAGCAATTCAACTTAGTAAAGCTTAGGTGCATAATAAAAAGTCAAAGAACTAGCAGCCTGCAGGTTTAGTAGTAGTTGATCTAGGGTAGTTTTTAGGGTCAATTTAAGTTTTAAATTTGGTTTAGTTTGGTTTTCTAGATTCCCAGTAGTATAAGCTATTGTTTGCCCCTATTGGCTAACTTTCCTAAGCTTATTTCAACTACCTTATTGGCTTATCAAGTTGTGTGGTTTGGACTAGGTTCTGCTTTCTGATTTTAGGCCTGCTACTGAGTTTTGTTGATCTTATTCTGAGATTTATTGCTTATATAAGTTCCATTGTACTTGAAGTTACTGTTTCCATTAAGTTTTGCTTATTGCTTATTCTACTTGTTGATTGCTTATTCCCTTGTTGCTTATTCATAATTGTTTGCCCATTTCTGTGTTCCTGAGTGTCATATGGTCTTAAACCTGTTCATTTGAGCTAATTTGGGTCAAAATATCATTTGGTAAAAGTTTGGGTCAGATTTGGTCAAAGTGCTTATCAATAAGCACTTCAAATAAGCTGTTTTAAGCCATTAAGCTGTTCCAGTGCTTATTTTTCATTTTTTATATTTTTCTTAAGTTTTGAATATTATTTTAGATTTTCCCTGAATTTTTCATATTTTTCCAAGTTGATTCGCTATTTTTCTTATTTTATTTTTATTTTTATTCAATTTTTGATACTTTTTAATTACCAAAAATTCCAAAAAAAATAAGAAAAGCCTAGAAAATCCAAAAATATTTTAGAAATTTATTTTCATTTAATTTAGAATTTTAGAAATTTATTTTGCATTTTTCCCATTTATTTTGAATTTAATTTGAATTTTTAATTAGATTTAATAGTTTTTAATTCTCAAAAATTACACAAAAAGCAAAAAAAAAAATATTTCTAAGTTTTAAAATTACTTTTTAGTTATTTTATAATCTTCAAAATTTAATTTTCATTTTTCTCACCTTATTTGCATTTTCTATTAATTATTAATTAGATTAATTAGTTTTTAATTCATAAAAAAAATAAATAAAAAGTCAAAAAAATATCTTCTTTTTCTCAAAATTTTCTTTTGTCATTTTTAACTTTTTAAAATTTTTTTCAAATCCGTAAGAGTAGTGTAGCTTAAAATTCACTTTTTATTTCGTACGTTTACGTTTAATTCGCATTTAAGCTTACATTTTCAATTCTACGTCACGTTTTTAGTTTCCTTATTTGAAATACATGCTTAAGTATTGTTTGTGCTTCATTTACTTATTCATTAGTATAATCTCATCAAATTCACTTTTCACCACTTTCACGAATCGGGAATTCGAAATTCCATTCACACCTTCGTTGGAGAACGACCCGGGTAAATACTTTCCTAAGCATTTCTTCGGGAAAAACAAACCTATACTAAAATGACTGAATCATCCTGCTTAAGTAGTGTTTCAACTTCTGGCTGCAAAAAAAGAATGCGATTCGAGATACTTTCTGTGTGAGAATTTTCATGTGCTATTTGAAGTTAACCCTCCTACTGGCAGACATTTTCATGACATGCAGGTATGTTGAATGAGTTCAGATATATTCTTTTTGTTACATAAAAAACTTTCCAGCGAGGTGATAACATAAAGTTTAGTGTGTGTATTAACCATCACCGTCTCTGAATTGTTATATTAGGCCTATGAAGTCTGTTTAAAAAAAGATCTACTAAGTGAGCAAGTTTTGATCCTCGGAAGAATTGGGAATGCAACAATTCGGCCCTTGCTGTTATTATAGACAAACAGGGGGATATAGAAGAGGTACCCTTTTTTCTTCTTCCTTTTGGGCTTATATTATTTCAAGTATGACAACTTGCTACGTTGTTCTTCTTTAAAAGCTCTTATATAACATGTTGAGCACTAATTAAAACTTGAGTAAGACTAATTTGAGATTCATGTTCTAATTTCACTAGTGAGTACAACTTTATTTTTCCACAAATATATTCTTTTGAACAATTAGAACTTTCATACACTCAAAGATCGATCTTCGACATTAGTAGCCTATCTTGTTATAGTCGATTATCTGATTCTGATTATTTAATCATGTAATTACTTTTAAAACATATATCCAAAATCCCCTGTACGAATACTAATATGAAATGGGATTATTTGTTCAGACGAATAGGTACCTTTGGGGATGAGCATATTAGTTTATGCAGATAAATAAAAATAAATTAACAACATTTTTTAAAGTTTTGAAAATAATTGATGATTTCACTACGATTTTACAGTTTTTGAATTAAAGTGGTTTTGGAAGCTATAAGCTTTTTAGTAAAATTTTGCTACCTTTTTATTTTCATCTGCTGTGAACTCACTTGGAATGCAAGGGATTGATAGCAATGGAGGTACAAAGTTGTATCTTTATAAGTATTGTAAGGCTCATATTTCCTATATTTAGTTTATCATATGTTCAAGGATTTCAACGGGTGTGAAACTTACGATGTGATTACCATCTGATGTTAGCAAACTAAATAGTAGTATATTTTATTAGCAGTGCCAAATAGCAGGTTAAAGGTACCCGGTCTAAAATGGGTAATACTAATGCTTTCCAATCTTACATGGGCATATTAGATACTAATACGGTTTATATGTTAGATACTAATACGCTTCTAAGTGATGCATACCTTAAATGGCACTTTAAAGGTCAGTTTCTTGATTAAGTCCATTAGTATTCCTCATATACATCTATTTCCATGCTAATTAAAACATCGAATATGTAAGGCGCATAATAGATAAAACTCTGCAGAATTGAATTAGTATATTTAGAGTTGAAATAATAATGCTTGCTGGATTCATGAGGAATTATACTTGAATTGTGCTATGATTAATATTTAGAACCAGGATCGCTCTATGTGTTCAATATATCACAACTTATTATTTGGTTATAAGTTTATAATGCTCAAGAATGCGTAATCATTTATGTTGTTTCAGTTGCTTATTTTTATGTTTGAACTTGGATTTTAGATTTGGTTCTTCATGAATCTACTTAAAAAACGGCTAAAGTATCTTAGAGAGGAGTAGCCAACAGTTGCTTACAAATGTAGCACTCAAAAGCATAAATATAATCTGGGTTGAAAATATGCAAAGGTTGCAAAAAAGTCCACCAATATTTTAAAAATAAGTGACTGCCTTGGATCAAAAACTCTTTTGAAGTTCCTAAAAAACTACTTAAGAAGTCAAGAGGTGTGAATTGCTTTGAATGACTCAATCCCTGTTATTTATATTTATAATGGGCAAAACAAAGAACGTGATAGAAACAAAACATGTCATGAAGTTTCCAATGGTACACTTTTAAATTTTAATGTCCCCAACACTCTAAATCATTTTATTATGTATTTGTTGTTATATGTGTTTTTGCAAAGTCTGGTTATTTAGATAATATATACAATGATCACGGGGCAAATGGATCTGTAGGGCAGTTGATGACATTATAGAACATATTTTCTAAATCTTTGTATGTTTCTTTAAATTCCGAAACTTTCATCATTTTCTATATATTATTTTGTTTTTTGGTTTGCCGAGTTGAGGGCAATTTTATACACAATGCAATGACATCGGAAAGTGTAGGTGTATAAGTGTGAATGAAAAATAATTAGATGGGATTAAAGTTTTCACTGATATATTTAATTTAATTTGGTACATTTTTTTACAGATTCTCGGCTTGCCATTTTTGGATAATCTCACAAATAGCTAGGAGCCGGATACTCTTGATCTGATGGCAATGGTAGGTACATTATTGTATGGCTAGTCGGGTAAAGGTTATATAATTGGGTAATACTAATGCTTGCCAATTCTACAAGTGTATTTACTTTGTAGTAGATACAATGAATTGCATTATAAAATACTATTTAATTGTTACAAACTCAATTGTTTGTATTATCTCATTGTTTCTTTCATATGTTAATGGAAAATGTTTACTTTCGTTGTATGTAGATTAATTCTAGGCTACTTTGTAGATTACTTTCGTTGTTTTCTTTTTACCTTCAAGCACTTGAAAATAAGCAAGTTGGTACCTGCATATTTATAAATGTAGTTAGGGTCAAGCTATCGAGGTTGGTACCTGCATATTACTCCGTACTTAGGTAACCAGACAATGGTTTTTACAATTTTTTTTAGCATATAACCTTTTTTGAGTCTTTACAAGAAAGTGCATATTTTAGTGTAAGGAAATGATATGGATTCCTTTTGCTATTTGGGCTGGTATTAAGCTTATGGTGGAGATAAATGTAGGACCATAGAACAACCTTAATCACTTATGAACCTTAATCACTTGCAGGGTGAACGTAAATAATTGTGAATAGATCTATTAGGGATTGACAATCCCCATTTGGTTGCTAGAAGAAAGTCACCAAATGTACTTTATTTGATATCATAGGTTACTGGCAAATACCTATCTTGGGGGCAACTTATTTCACATCATTATTATGGATAATTTTGATGTCTGTTGAATCGTTGAGTGTCATGAGCTTAAGGCAATAATGGATGTGATTTTCAACTTGCTTATTTGTATCGATATTACAATAAACATCTATCTCTTGTGTTCAAACTATTAATTATAAGCCTATGAATTTCACTCAACTTTTGTTGACTTTTAGCATGTTTATCTCTGGTAACTAAATGGAATGGATGGCAAAGGCACGAAGTGGGCAAATAAAGAAATGTTTATTTCTCTTTGAATAAAACTTGTTGTTGAATAATGAAACATCTTGGAAACATGGATATTTGGTATTTTGAATAAAACTTAAAACGTCTCATTTGAGTCGTTTTCTATAATTGTGACAAAGATCTTCAATATAATACCCCAAAAGTCTTCCGTTGTCAATATAAGTCTTCCGTTGTATTGTTCGTTTTTGGGGGTGTTATAATACGTCCCAACACAGAGCCCAGTACTACGTGATACTGCCTATGTGGTATGTGATATGTATGACTAGCATTAGCTTTACACAAGTCATATCTATGGATTACTCTGATGCTTTATTCTGCTAAAAAAATCAGGTTGCAGGTTACTCTGGCAACAATTCCGTGGATCTATCTGTTGTGAAATCTTGGCCTCTTGCAATATACTCTACTCTTCCTGTCATTACAGTTATAGAGCCTCAACTTAACATGTCATCCATGACTAACCAACTCAAAGAGGTGAGAGCAAGTAAATATGGTTGCCATGTGTATGCAATTGAGTTATATATCAAAGATCTCAGCTCATTTGATGTATCAGGCACTCGCAGTGTTACAGGAATTTGATGGGTAATACGAGAAGGCTTTTGCACTTTATGCTGATGTAAGTGTTCACTCAAAATCGTCAGTACCAGTTAAATCATAGAATTTTTCATCTGTAATTGGGTGATGAGGCAAAAAATGATCCGTTTTTAGGGGGTCATTTAAGCCCGAATCCGACTTTATTTGATCAAATATTGCCCTAAATTGTTCCTTTTGTGATTTTAGGTGTTTGGAGAGTGAATTCTGGAAAAGAAGCTATTTTGGACGTTTTTGGAGCATAAAAGTGAAGAAAACGGCTAAGTACCAAATTTTCATGCTGAAAATACAAGGTGACGGCGTCAAGACCACCATCTTGACGGCGTCAGACATGAGGAATTAACCACCGAAGGTGGTGACGGCATCAGAAGGATTCGTGACGGCGTCAAAGTGGCAAAAATAATATACCGTGGGTGGTGACGGCGTCACATAGCCGTTATAAGTGGATCAAGGCCGCCCGAGGAAGTATATGGCGGCGAGGTGACGGCGTCACAAGTAACTCTTGACGCCGTCAGCCTATTTTTCCTATATATAGTTTTCTAGTTTTTTTCATAAAAAAAGAGAAGTTTTGGTGAAACCCTAAAGACGATTTTGGTGCCTCTTTTACAGGTTTTTCAAGGGTTCCAAACCCTTGAGACCTTGCATTGTAATTGAGATAAGTGTACTTTCAATTCAATCAATATGTCTATGTGTTGGTTGTTTATATCTTGTTCTTGTCTCAATTCCATTATGCTAGGCTAGATCTCTTTTGTGTTTGCTTAGATCTAATGAAACATAGATGTTGATTATGTGTTGATTACTTGTCTATTCTTGTTTTGAATGAATGATTTATATGTTAGGCTTAAGAAAACTGGCAGATCTCCAAATGGTAACATGCTTGAACGTCTTAAGAAACATGAACCGAGGCGTACTAGGTCTTTATTGGTTGTACTTAATGCATGAGCCACTGTTTACAATCCCTATAGTTGTGCTGGGTCATGGTGTAGGAGGAGATAAGAGCCCATAGAGTTGGGGAGTTATGTATGCCACCCCACGAATGGTATTAAGGAATACAATCCGTCATTCATACAAGTGTAACAAGTAATTAACATGTAAAAGATATCTAGGGAGTAGTGAAGTCTAAGTAAACACAATTTCTCCAACCACTGCTCACAACCTTAGTATAATTTAGTTTAATTTCATTTTCATTATTTTAATAGCTTTGGGTTAGTTGAATAGCAACTAATTCCGCCCACTCTTCCAAAACCCGAGATTTTACTTGCTTTCATAAAAATATAAAAATACAAAAATAATCATCCCTCACCTCTAGAACTATTAATTAGGTTTTCTAATCCTAGCGACACTATTCCTAAGCTGAACGATCAATCCCCCGGTACTTGTCACTATACTATACTACAACGATCAGGTACACTGCCTGGTGGGGGTTGTAAGCTTCTCGAGATCCCTCGAGAGGTAAAGCAAGGTGCGATTCCCACGCATCAAGTTTTTGGCGCCGCAGCCCGGGGAATAGTTATTGTCTAGGTTAGGATTTCTTTTTATTAGGTCTACTTGCTAGATTCCTTTCTAGTAAGATTTTTATTTTTATTTTTAGGTCTTCTTTAGTCTATCTTATTTTTTCATGCCTTTGTTCGTAACTCTTTACCATCCGACATCATGGAAGGTGGTAACATCTTTGAACCCATCATCCCACCACAACAAAACCCACCATTAGAACCCCTTAGGCCCCGAACCTTAGGAGAGTATTCCCGACCTAGCCACCAAGGCTACCGAAACACCATTGAGCTCACCGGAGCCAATGTGACCCCCTTGCGATCCGACACCATCCGGTTGGTGCAAAGCGGATGTGCATTCCATGGACTTCGTTCCAAAGATCCAAACCAACACCTTAAGGACTTCCTCAAAATCGTAGATTCCATAGACCTAGGTGTTGAAACTAGAGAGACTACCCGTTTACGCCTATTCCAATTCTCTCTACGGGATCAAGCTAGTCAATGTCTTGAGCGTTTACCCGCGGGATCCATCACCACATGGGATGATCTCACCACTCGTTTCCTTGCTCAATTTTTCCCACCGGGGAGAACTACTAAACTTAGGAATGACATCTTGATGTTTCAACAACGTCAAAATGAATCTCTTTATGAAGCATGGACTCGTTTCAAGGACTTACTCCAAAAAGTCCCTCATCATGGCATAGATCTTTGGCTCCAAGTCCAAATCTTCTATGACCATATCGACATCTCCACGAGGCGAACCATTGACCAATCGGCCGGTGGTAAGCTACGTGATCTTAGTGCGGAACAATCATGGGAACTCATAGAAGATCTTGCTCTCTATGACAACGAAAGTTGGAATGATCCCCGTGATTTGAACAAAACGGTCAAGGCAATATCTTTGCCTTCGAACAATTCAAGCACTCCCGACCGTAGGATCATGGAACTTGAGGACCAAGTCAAGTTTCTCATGAAATCTTACGAAGCTCCGAAGCATTCAAGCCAAGTGAACAAAATCACTTCTTCATGCGAATTATGTAGTGGTCCCCATGACACTCGTGATTGTGTGGAACTCCCCGAAACAGCTTTTGCGGACTACGCATCCACGCGTACCGACGAAGCGGGAGATAAGTGGTACACTTTCAAGCCCGAGCCAAACACATACGGTGATTCATACAACCCCTCATGGAAAAATCACCCAAACCTTAGGTGGAAACAAAATCAACCAAATTCTTCCAATCCGTCTAATCGTTACCAATCAAACGGTCCCCCATCCAACCGTACCTTCAACAACAATCCTTCTAACAACTATGGTAGTACCAACAATCTTGAAGGATTGATGTCGAAATTTATGGCATCTCAAGAAGCTCGCATAGCTAGGTTTGAAACCGAATTCAACCAACAACAAACGGAGATGACCAACAAGATCGACAACTTGTTGAAAGCCCTCAACAACCAAACATTAGCCACACCTAGGAAGGACACTAGGGACACCAATAGTGGAATCCAAGTTAAGGACCCCTCATCATCCAAACATGTCCACTTTGTCAATGTTGTCACCATTAAGCCGATAGATAGGGAGATAGAGGAGAGTGACAAGGATGAAGTTAGAGTAGAAGCCAATAGTGAGGATGAGAGTAGGGAAGTTGAGGTTAAAAAGGATGAGAAATTGGAGGAGATAGAACCTATAGATAAATACTTTGATAAGTTGCCAACCGAGGAGGAACGGGAATACCATAAGGATTTATTCGATAGTCCCGAGAAAACATATATCTTTGGCGACCCCCTGATCAAAATGGGAGATCCCTCCAACATTAACATCCCATGCAATATCGGGCACATGCATATATGGAAAGCTTACATCGACCTTAGATCCCCCGTAAACATCATGACTAGGACCTATTACAATTGGGTGATGAAGAAGCAACTCAATTTTAGGATGATGCCCGGTAAAAATTGGATAAGTAATTTTGCAGGAAGGGTTAAGGGAGTACATGTGATTATAGGGAATCTCACCTATGAGATTGATTTTATGATAGTGGAAGACACTCGTCCCGTGATAGATGCTTGCCTAAGCCAAATTATATTCGGGAAGCCTTTTGTTGAAGCCACTAGGATGAGTTATGATCCGACTTTAGGGATAGTTAGGTTCAAGAAAGACAATGATGAGGTTGCTTATCAAATGCCCTACAAGATCGAACAATACCGCCTTCTCTCTAATTTCGAAAAGGAACGTAAGCAAGCGGCTTATTATAGGAATGAGGAGGATAGACGTAGAGGAGTAGAGTATGTTAGAAATAGGATGCTTGGTTTCTACAAAGAATGCTTGCAACTAGGTCCGGAATACAAAACTGGTTTAGAAGACGACCTAGAGAGTGGAACCAATGATGAGATCACGTAGTAACCCACGACTTTGAGTCTAGCTACAAGACTCGTAAATAAAGAAAAGCGCTTCTTGGGAGGCAACCCATGTTTTGTGTGATTTTATTTGTTTGATTGTTATTTGCTTCCGTATGCATGTTTTATTTTTATTGTTGGTTGATCATGTTTCTCTACTAAAATGTGGAAATACTTTATTATGTTGTTTAGCCTAGTCTTAACTTCAACCTAAAGGTATTTTTGCAAAAGATAAGTGTAAGGGGAAACCCCAAATATGTTTTTAAGAAACAAACCGATCATGATTCTCCACAATATTTAATGAACATGTATATTCGTATTTGTTAGAGTCAAATGCTTGTATTGAGTCATAATGAAGTTTTGCAGGATTTTCCAGGAAGTAGGACAAAGTTTTTCCAGAAATTTTCCGGAAACTTAACATAAGAATTTCTGCAGGTCCATTCTGACGGCGTCAGGGTATTGCTCTTGACGGCGTCAGGAGTTAAAATCTGGAAATTTTCCCGGTTTTGTTTTTCTAACGGAGTCTTATGGTTTTTGTGAATTATTAAGTTTTATAATCTCCAGGAAAGCTGCAAACTTCATTCCACAAGCATTATATCTTACTTTGTTTTCTAGGATTTAGTAACTTATATATGATGCCGCCGATTTTACGCGAGGTTGCCTTGTCTATTGTTGTCAGGATTTACAGGTTATTTATGACAAGAAGATAATTTATATTCTGGAAGGGAAGCTTTGATTGTTCATTTTCTTGGAGGAAGATTTAACCTGGCCAACCTAAAATCCATACCGAGCGAATCAGGGGAGTATTCGATTTCATTCTCTTTACTTTTTAACTTTTACATTCTTTACTTGAACATTGGGGACAATGTCCATCTTAAGTGTAAGGGGAGGGTAAAAAGATGATACCTTACATATGCACTTTCGCTTGAGTTTGTTTTGTTTGATAGTAGATGAGTAATAAAACTACGAGAACTACTTGTTAGTGTAATTTTAGCGCCAAATTTAAAATTTTTTACAACATTTAGGAGTGAAACTTTAGCCATAGCAAGCGTCTCATGGATAGGAGGTTGTATGACTAGCACATAACCGTATATTCAGAAAAATTTTCCACCCAAAAATGTGAGGTTCGCCTTTAGATTTGATAGGAAAAGCATTTATTATTGGTGCTTATGAGTGTACCGGTAGCATTTAGATTCTAGAACTTGCGTTAGTGATGCATCCCGAGACCGCTAGTGAGACTACATTCGTGTGGTAGGATTTACTACATGATAAGAGGCATTAGGATCACCCTTGTGTTAAACCCGTATTATAATTACTTGACCATTTAAGTCATATTACTTGGCTAGTTAAGTCAACTAATTTTTCCCACACCCTTAGCGTTGTACTCATTTTTAGTACACGAAACCCCTAGTACACCCTTCCGAGCCTATCTTTTCGTTTCTAACTTTAAGCATTTTACTTAAAGGAAGAATTTGTTACACCCCACTTAAATGTACAACCAAATCGCCTTAGCCTTCCGTGTATGCGCTCATTTTTAGTGCATTATTGTTATTTGTTAAACCCTAAGTTAACTTTCTAATTGATTACATGGTTGCTAAGTCGAGTCATATCCTTGTACATATTGTTTTGGGACGATTGGGACTCATGGGTAAGTACTTAATTTATGGAGTAATGGGGAAGAACATCACTTATTACCCCCATACGTGCGTTAATCTTAAAAGTGCTCCAAGTGTTTTAATTTTCTTAATTCGAGTCATTAGATTAATTTAATGTAAAGTATGTAAAGATTCAAGTGTAAGGGGAATTCTCATCCCCTATGATGTATTATTTTGGATGGTAGGGTAAGAGTGTATGCAAAAAAAAAAAAAAAAAAAAAAAAAAAAAAAAAAAAAAAAAATCGAAAAAATTAAGAAAAAAAAAATAGAAAAGAAAAAGAGAAAAAACATACGGACTACCATCCCGTTTTCATTCTATGTTTATTTTATGTTTTTGTTATTTTTCATTTATTAGCTTAAGTCGAGTCTAGTCTTGGCTTAGCAACGCCATCTTGTACATGTAATTAACCGAGATTGTTAACTCGCCACCAGTAAAACTTCCTTTATCCAACAAAACCGTGTAATTCATATCCCTACACCTAACGTTATAACCCTTTAAAAGACATCTTTGATAGTTTATCCTAGGTGCTTACGCCATGTGGTGGAGGTTTGATCCTTTCCCAAGCCTATGGTAATCTATTTTGCTATGACAGGTAGTGAGAGATATCTTCCATTTCCATAATGTTATATTACTTTATTACACCCGAGAGATGTGAGTATCTAAACACTATTTGTGAGGTGCTTGTGTATGACCTCCGTGCTTGTCTACTGGTCTTTAGTGGAACGATTATTTGTTGTAATTACTTTTATATTAGTGTTAAATGACCCCTAACTTGTCTTTTGAGTTGAATAAAAGCTCATTTGCTTGAGGACAAGCAAATCTCAAGTGTAAGGGTATATGATGAGGCGAAAAATGATCCGTTTTTAGGGGGTCATTTAAGCCCGAATCCGACTTTATTTGATCAAATATTGCCCTAAATCGTTCCTTTTGTGATTTTAGGTGTTTGGAGAGTGAATTCTGGAAAATAAGCTATTTTGGACGTTTTTGGAGCATAAAAGTGAAGAAAACGGCTAAGTACCAAATTTCCATGCTGAAAATACAAGGTGACGGCGTCAAGACCACCATCTTAACGGCGTCAGACATGAGGAATTAAACACCGAAGGTGGTGACGGCGTCAGAAGGATTCGTGACGGCGTCAAAGTGGCAAAAATAATATACCGTGGGTGGTGACGGCGTCACATAGGCCGTCATAAGTGGATCAAGGCCGTCCGAGGAAGTATATAGCGGCGAGGTGACGGCGTCACAAGTAACTCTTGACGCCGTCAGCCTGTTTTTCCTATATATAGTTTTCTAGTTTTTTTTCATAAAAAAAAGAGAAGTTTTGGTGAAACCCTAAAGACGATTTTGGTGCCTCTTTTACAGGTTTTTCAAGGGTTCCAAACCCTTGAGACCTTGCATTGTAATTGAGATAAGTGTACTTTCAATTCAATCAATATGTCTATGTGTTGGTTGTTTATATCTTGTTCTTGTCTCAATTCCATTATGCTAGGCTAGATCTCTTTTGTGTTTGCTTAGATCTAATGAAACCTAGATGTTGATTATGTGTTGATTACTTGTCTATTCTTGTTTTGAATGAATGATTTATATGTTAGGCTTAAGAAAACTGGCAGATCTCCAAATGGTAACATGCTTGAACGTCTTAAGAAACATGAACCGAGGCGTACTAGGTCTTTATTGGTTGTATTTAATGCATGAGCCACTGTTTACAATCCCTATAGTTGTGCTGGGTCATGGTGTAGGAGGAGATAAGAGCCCATAGAGTTGGGGAGTTATGTATGCCACCCCACGAATGGTATTAAGGAATACAATCCGTCATTCATACAAGTGTAACAAGTAATTAACATGTAAAAGATATCTAGGGAGTAGTGAAGTCTAAGTAAACACAATTTCTCCAACCACTGCTCACAACCTTAGTATAATTTAGTTTAATTTCATTTTTATTATTTTAATAGCTTTGGGTTAGTTGAATAGCAACTAATTCCGCCCACTCTTCCAAAACCCGAGATTTTACTTGCTTTCATAAAAATATAAAAATACAAAAATAATCATCCCTCACCTCTAGAACTATTAATTAGGTTTTCTAATCCTAGCGACACTATTCCTAAGCTGAACGATCAATCCCCCGGTACTTGTCACTATACTATACTACAACGATCAGGTACACTGCCTGGTGGGGGTTGTAAGCTTCTCGAGATCCCTCGAGAGGTAAAGCAAGGTGCGATTCCCACGCATCATTGGGTTATGGTAATAACTTATTGCCTTTTTATTCAATTTAATCTTTCAGCTTATGAAAATAGATATATTCGAGTTCATCGTGAAGGATAACTTGCATGATTCCATTCGTGAGAAGGTAATAGATTTTGTACTTAGAAGCAAATTGTACTTAAATACTCTTTTATCTTATATGCAGTCGATAGGGACCCAATCTTTTTAGCTTTTTAAACCGGCTTACCTTACAGGTCTGCTATCTTTTTGTTTAATCATCTTATTTGTAAATCTCTCGTATGTCCATATCAGGTCGCGCAGCTAATGGTGATTGATCATAAGCGCGTAGTTTCACTATTAATCATAGACACTTGATTACTCCTGCTTAAGTAGTGTCTCAACTTCTGGCTGTAGAAAAAGAATGTGATTCGAGATACTTTTGTATGAGTATTTTCATGTGCTATTTGAAGTTAACCATCCTACTGGCAGAGATTTTCATGACATGCAGGTATGTTGGATGAGTTCAGATCAATATTCTTTTTGTTACATAAAAAACTTTCCAGCGAGGTGATAACATAAAGTTTAGTATGTGTATTGACCATCACCGTCTCTGAATTGTTATATTTGGCCTATGAAGTCTGTTTAAAAAAAAGATCTACTAAGTGAGCAAGTTTTGATCCTCGGAAGAATTCGGAATGCAACAATTCGGCCCTTGTTGTTATTATAGACAAACAGGAGGATATAGAAGAGGTACCCTTTTTTCTTCTTCCTTTTGGGCTTATATCATATCTATCATGTGTGACAACTTGCTACGTTGTTCTTCTTTGAAAGCTCTGATATAACATGTTGAGCACTAATTAAAACTTGAGTAAGACTAATTTAAGATTCATGCTCTAATTTCACTAGTGATTACAACTTTATTTTTCCACAAATATATTCTTTTGAACAATTAGAACTTTCATACACTCAAATATCGATCTTCGACATTAGTAGCTGATTAGTGCTCAAACATTCATCATTTTTGGTCAAATCTGAACTGCAAAACATACAAAAACACTCAGTAATGCATCAAAATACTAAAAATATTGTTTTATATGTTTTAGATGCAAAATGAGCAAAAACAAATGAAAAACGTACAAAGTTTACAAAATTGGCAGTTTCAGTCCCTCAACTTTCAAAAATAACAAAACTAGTCCCTGGTTATTCAAAATATGAAAAATTATCATCAAAGGTCCTTTTAAAATCATAAGTTGTCATATTTAGCCATTTGGTGAAAAAAATCTCAAAAGTTTTAGAAATTACAAGTTTAGTCCCTGTACTTTCAGATTTTGGCAGTTTTGGCCCCTGGGAGTTCAATTTTGGAGAAAAAAGTCAAATATGGTCCTTGGGAATTCACATGTGTCACTTTTAATCCCTGGATGAAAATTTTGAGGAAATTGCATGTTTGTTCCCTGGACTTTTCAAAAATGACAATTTTGGTCCCTGTGAATTTCAAATTAGAAAATTGCAATAAGGGTCCTTCAATTATTAATACATGGCAGGAATAATCCTTGGAACAAGTTGGGAAAATTACATTTCAGGTCCCTCAAATTTTCAGATTTACATTATTGGTCCTTGTGAAATGTACTAAACCAAATGGACCCTTTCATGTTATTAATCCAACACCAAGCCCAAACACAACCTGATCCATGAACACCCCCAGCCCACCAAAAAGCCCAACTCCCCTTTGAATAATAACCTGGTCGTTTAACCAGGTCAAACACCCAACACCCCGCTCCACTATTCACCATCCTTAATCCTTCCTTAATCCCTGCAATTGTGTCTCCCCCCCTCCTCCAATTTCCTCACCAACCCACCAACCATCATCAATGTTATCACCAACCCACACCAACTTCCCCCTCCTCATTTAATACCCCAAACCAACCCCCATTACCTGCCAAGATAATTTTCCCGCCAAAACAAGATTCAAAGGCTCAGATCAAAAGGAGGTTATCCAATGGCTGGAATTGAGTGGGAAAGAAAGAGAATGCATCCAGGGTCTATTTAAGTCAAAGAAAAAGGAGAGATATGTAGTATATAGCAGTAGGATAGTTGTAGTTTAAGCATTATTGTCGAATTTAGTTAAAACTTACTTTTCAGTTGTAACTTTCAGCTTAGAAGGGTGCAATTTACATTTTTAGTGTAATTGTGAACTATTTGAATCATCAATTTTAGTTATCTTATATATATCCAGTTTTCATCATTTTTATTAAAAATTCCAAATTGTGTGTTAAGAGTTAAAACCTGTTGCATTCTGCTTGTTTAAGCTTATTTAAGCTTATTTAAAAGATTGTCAAAGTTTTCAAAGCATTTAAAACAAGTTTAGTTTAAAACTCAAAAATATACCCAAAATAAGAGAAAATAAAATAGAAAATAAAAAATCCAAGAAAAAGGAAGAAGGAAGCTGAGTAGGATAACCTTTGGGCTTGAAATGGTTTAGTAGCTTATTTGGAAGCTGATAGGGTGGTTCACAGTCCTTGGTTCCATTGTTCTCAGTACGGATAAATTTGTAAGCCTTTTATTTCAATTTAGCTTATTTACTGTAGAGTTAGTTAAATCTGCTTATCCTTGCTTATTTATCTTTATTTAGTGTATATTAGTTAAGTTCTTGCTTAATACATCTTGCTTGTTCATCTTAGTTCATTGTTGCTCATATTTTAAATTCCACAGTCAAAATAGCTTTTACATGATTCAAGTGTTCTAGTTGTTATGATTGGTTCTTAGGTGCTCATACTAGCTTATTACATCATGTTAAATCTTTATGAAACAGTTTTATGATCAAAATCAGAGTTTTGCTTTGAAAATCTTAAAATCATGCTTTTAAAGTAGTGTTTGGATCATCTGGTTCAACTGTATACTAGTTTGTTTTTGTTGTTGTTCTTTGCTGTAACAAGTCACACTAGGTCCTATAAGAACACACAAGTCAAAAGAACCAGTGGTTTTTCTTTAGAAAGTCAATACTACCTTTGATTTATTCTTCTGTGTTCACTGTTGGATTCTTATGATCCAAGTTCTTGCATATCAATAAAATAGTTATTGTAATAGCTTGTTTTCATATTAGAATAGCTTAATATATCTTTATAAGTCATTAGGATCAAATCAAAACTCAGAAAATTCAAAATTCCAAGTTTAGTGAAAAAGTCAATTTGCATGATGTTCAGTTTTACAAAAGTTCAAGGAATTTTCTAGATTTTTGTGGTATGATTCAGAGTTTGAAACTTGTTCCTATGTAAAGTCCCCCACCTCAACTTTGAAGTTCCATGGTTCATTCATTTTTGTGAATTTTGTACTGGGCCCCACCTTGGATCAAAGTAGGCTGCAGGGAGGAACACCTCCCCTGCTGCACAGACCTCACCACCACACCACTACTTTGGTGGTGGTTTTCTGACCTCCACAGTGGTCCACAAGCCCCCCACTTAGGTTCATTCAACCCCCTCCTACCCCTCTTCATATATTGAACATTAGTTTGACCTTAGGACCCCTGGGACCCACATGAAATCACTCCTCAAGTCTGTCCCATTTTTCTGTCTTAGTCTTTAAAGTTAAGTGCTTATTTGTGCTTATTGGCTTATCCAATGGTCCCCATGTGATTTTTCCAGCCTAATCATGTTCCCTTAACTTATTGGAACCAAATTCAACCACTGTGGGTCCCACTTAAGCCCATTTTAGCTTATTTCCCCATTTGGTCAACATAAGTCAACTGTTTGGCTTATTGCTTTCCACAGTGCTTATTTTCAATTTATAAAAAAGTTGTTTTTACAAAAGTTGTTAGTTTTTAGATTTAAAATAGGTTTGTAAAAGAAAAATAAAGAAAATCCAATTTAAAAATAAGTGATAGTTTCTATTTAATATAATTTAAATTTTAATTTTCATTTTTATATTTTTATTAAGAACTTAGAATTTTTATATTTTTATTAATTACCTTTTATATTAAAATAATTTTAGTAAATTTCCCAGATTTTTATTTTGTCATTTAGTATTTATTAGATTTAATATTAGTTTTATCAATAATTAATTAATAATTAAGTTTTAAATAGCATAATTAGTTTTTATTAAGTAAGACCTAGTTTTTATATTTTTCCTAGCTTTTATATAATATAATATAATTTTAGGAATTTTTCTAGAATTTTTACTGTACATTTGCTATTTTTTATAATTTAAAATAGTTTGATTAGGTAATTAATATTTAATTAGTAATTAATTAATAGAAAAATCACAAAAAGACAAAAATACATATTTTTAGTTTTAAAACTTATTTTTAGTTATTTTATAATTTTAGAAATTTTGTTTTCATTTTTCTAGTACTTAAATAATATTAAATTGTATTTAAGTATTTTAAATATTAATAATTAGTAATAACTAGTAATTAATTAATAATAAATAATTAATTAGTGTAAAAATTTATTTTATTTTTCTAAAAATTTTCTTTTACCCTTAAGTTTGTATAAAAGTTATTTTCACCCCCTGAGGATTTTCAGATTTCAGTTTTCACGTTTAATTTTGTACGTTTACGTTATTTCAAATGTAAACGTACGCGTTTTTAGGATTCAAGCGTTTTTAGGTATCTAACTTTCACGTAATCATCTTTATAGCTTGTATAAGCTATTTCTTCGTATATTCCTTAGTATAACCAATCACAATCCCCTTTCCATCCAAATTCATCCGACACAAATCCGTTTGTTAACCATCACACCTCGTCGGGGCATAATGACCCGGGGAAACCCTATATTCCGCGGAGATTTGGTCTGAGACGTTTGACTTAGTTGACCACTCACCTGGTCAATTTAGGTTGTGTAACACCCCCAAAATACCGCAGCGGAAGACTGTGTCACTGGGGTGCTACTTCATAATACAAAGTACAAGTTATAGAAAACGAACTCTAAATGAGACGTTTTGAAAAGTTACCATTCGATTAATGAATTCAAAGTTACAAACATGAGATTCCAAAGTATGATACATAAATGTATACAAATGTTTTGAATGGTAAATGATAAAAGCGTAAGTCTTCAAAATATGCAGCTTGACTCTAAGTTCCACGCACTAGCTATCGCCTTACTAACCTGAGATAAACATGCTAAAGTGTCAACACAATGGTTGGTGAGTTCATAGAGTTTGTCTTAAAACAGTTGAAAAGCCTTAAAAGAATGTTCACACAGCAAAGGCATCGTGAATCCACTCAGTTACAAGTCCCGCCATAAGAGACTTGTAACCTGTGTGTTCACAACCCACTGCTACAAATATAGTATAATAAAGACATGTATAAGTTCATCAAAACAGTTAAGCAATTAGTCGTGAGTCTACACTTCATCTCCGAAGACCTCACGTTTATGATGTATCCAACATTCGCAAATGTTAGGATGTATCAATAGCCTCAATGGTCATCCAACAACTTAATTTGGAGCCACCGGAAGTCTCAATGGTCATCCAGCAACTTAATCTGGAGCCACTGGCAGTCTCAATGGTCATCCAGCAACTTAATCTGGAGCCACTGGCAGTAACACAATCAAGTATAACGCAGTTAAGTATAACACAATCATGTATGTATGAAATCAAGTATAATGCAATCAATTATAAGACAATCAAGTATGAAACAATCAAGTATAAATGTTTTGAGTATTTGTACAAGTAAGCAAGTAGTTGAGCACGTATCCCCCCCAAGAGTTAAAACAAGTATGAAAAAGTAGGGGCTATGACTCACCTTAAGCTTATGTAATGAGAAATGAAAGTGGTAGTCGAATCGCGAAAGTCTCTAAGAGCAGCCTATAATAGAACGTTGCGACTTAGGTTTGGAGTAACGTCTAAGAATACGAAGAATTGCCCATATATGTCTTGCATAATGTTCATGATGTAGTACTTAGTATATAGTGTAAGTCGTTGAATAAAAGTGGTTTATGAAACATGTATAGTTTGTATATCTCTTACTACCGTTCGGGCCGACATAATTCAGAAGTCATGAAGTAAACGTTCGAGGAGCCAGGACACTTTAACTCGTAAATCCACAACTCCTCACATGAGGCTCCCTACTATTGTAGTATTTGATAACATATATATATAAGCTTTTGATCTTTAAAAGTTACATGGTCTTTAGACGTGGCTTTGCCGTGACCTTGGTCATTGTTACCATGGTCTTGAGACTCAACCTTGGCTTTAGCCATGGCTGTGGTCTTGGCTTTAGGTCATTAGACCTCTTGGTCTCATCTAATTATAACAATCATATAGTTACTTTGGTCTAAAAATGGGCTGTTAAGAATTTGAAGAAAATTATCACTCAGAAAGCATTTTCAGGTCTCGAGCTTCTTTGTTCCTGAATGAAAACGTCGTTCCGGACAACTTTCGTGTTTTAACTTTTTGATGAATCGGACCAGAAGTGGGACTTTCAAAATGGCAGAATGCAAACAGTAGGTTATAGGCAGTTTCGGCGTTTTGGTGTCGCTAACTTCTTATGGCCGTATCTTTTAACTCGTGTACTCGTTTTGGGTGATTCAAATTGATATGTTTTCCTTTTGAAGTCCTCTTTAACAGTAAGTAAATGTCAAATATCATAGTTATACTATTTTGGTCGTGGTTCTCCATAAAAGTCACTAGTTTGCTTGTTTACTTGTCATAAGTTAACATATATATACATAACTTGTTTTACTAGTTTTTATACATCATGAACACAATACAAAGACCATATATAGCATGAAAGAAACATAATAAGCATGAAAATGATATTGAGCAAGAAAGTGTATAAGGGTTTGCTTACAACTTGTGAAGAAACTAACTAGAACCAAGATCAAAACCAAGAACCACTACTTAATCTTCCAAAACCTTTCCAACCACAGCCATGCTTCCATATCAAAAACCCTATCTTATAATCCCTTGATAAACACTAATCTAACATAAAAACAACCTTTAGTAAAAATCTTCACTAAGAACACTTGGAAATTTGATGAGTTTTTGTGGTGATTTTATAGAGTTTTATGGTTGAAAGGTGTTAAGGATCATGCAAGGAACAAAAGGCTATACTTATGATGGATGAAACTTGAAAGAATCATGATCAAAATGGGTTATTTTATGTGTTTGGGTCGTTGGTATTGAGAGAGAAAGGAAGAGAATGAGTTTGATTATTTTGATTAAGTGTAAATGATATAAAATGAATGAAGTAGCAAAATTGGTTTGTTATACTTTAGTAGATATTATGTAGATTAACATGACTAGGCGAGATGACTAGCTAAAAACACCTTATAAGACTTCCAAGATAAGATTGGTGAGTTATTGATAACACCTAGTGTTTACGGGGCGAGTTTTGGTCCAGGTAATCGCTAATAGTAAGTCGTTAAGTCACGAAACTTAAAACCGAGTATCTTAAAAATATGAAACTCATAAATATGTTAAAGCTTATCAATATACTTTATATTAGCCTATTAAATGAGTGATAACTTTTATCAGGGTGCTTAAACGCTGCTAAAACTGGAAATGCGGGTCTAAAACGCGTAATTCGCGCAAAACGCTGAACTGGAAAACGTAAAATTCTGAAACTTTTGGAATTGTCCTAAAATGAGAGAAAATCATATTTCTATTGTTTATAATGTTTTATGGACATATCGGGATGCTGGAATGACGTTTAAACCTAAAAGTAAATCTCGGACACGGCTTTGTGATTTTTGAAGAAATGACCCGACGAGTGTCAAACTCTCGGATTATCGTTAAAATAGTTTAACTTACGAGAATATGAAATAAAAATTTCTGAGATGAATAGTAAAAAGTGAATAGTAAAAATGAATAGTGAAATTTTCGGGAATAAAAGTTAACCTGAAATTGCGAATTGTTACAGGTTGACCGTTTGGGACCAATCAGTAGCCTATCTTATTATAGTCGATTATCTGATTCTGATTATTTAATCATGTAATTACTTTTAAAACATATATCCAAACTCCCCTGTACGAATACTAATATGCAATGGGATTTTTTTTCATATGAATAGGTACCTTTGGGTGCTAATCAATGAGCATATTAGTTTATGCAGATAATTAAAAATAATTTAACAACATTTTTTAACGTTTTGAAAATAGTTGATGATTTCATTATGATTTTACTATTTTTGAATTAAAGAGGTTTTGGAAGCTATAAGCTTTTTAGTAAATTTTTGCAACTTTTTTATTTTAATCTTCTGTGAACTCACTTAGAATGCCAGGGATTGATAACAGTGGAGGTACAATGTTGTATCTTTATAAGTATTGTAAGGCTCATATTTCCTATATTTAGTTTATCATATGTTCAAGGATTTCAGCGGGTGTGAAACTTGCGATGTGATTACCATCTGATGTTAGCAAACTAAATAGTAGTATATTTTATTAGCAGTGCCAAATAGCATGTTAAAGGTTCCCGGTCTAAAATGGGCAATACTAATGCTTTCCAATCTTACATGGGCATGTCAGATACTAATACGGTTTATATGTTAGATATTAATACGTCTTCTAAGTGATGCATACCTTAAATGGCACTTTAAAGGTCAGTTTCTTGATTGAGTCCATTAGTATTCCTCATATACATCTATTTCCATGCTAATTAAAACATCGAATATGTAAGTCGCATAATAGATAAAACTCTGCAGAATTGAATTAGTATATTTAGAGTTGAAATAATAATGCTTGCTGGATTCATGAGGAGTTATACTTGAATTGTGCTATGATTAATATTTAGTACCAGGATCGCTCTATGTGTTCAATATATCACAACTTATTATTTGGTTATAAGTTTATAATGCTCAAGAATGCGTAATCATTTATGTTGTTTCAGTTGCTTATATTTATGTTTGAACTTGGATTTTAGATTTGGTTCTTCATGAAGCTACTGAAAAAACGGCTAAAGTATCTTAGAGAGGAGTAGCCAGTAGTTGCTTACAAATGTAGCACTCAAAAGCATAAATATAATCTGGGTTGGAAATATGCAAAGGTTGCAAAAAAAATTCCACCAATATTTTAAAAATAAGTGAATGCTTTGGACCAAAAACTCTTTTGAGGTTTCTAAAAAACTACTTAAGAAGTCAAGAGGTGTGAATTGCTTTGAATGACTCAATCCCTGTTATTTATATTTCTAACGGGCAAAACAAAGAACGTGTTAGAAACAAAACATGTCATGAAGTTGCCAATGGTACACTTTTAAATTTTAATGTCCCCAACACTCTAAATCATTTTATTATGTATCTGTTGTTATATGTGTTTTTGCAAAGTTTGGTTATTTAGATAATATATAAAATGATCACGGGGCAAATGGATCTTTAGGGCAATTGATGACATTATAGAACATATTTTCTAAATATTTTTATGTCTCTTTAAATTCCGAAACTTTCATCATTTTCTATATATTATTTTGTTTTTTTGTTAGCCGAGTTGAGGGCAATTCTATACACAATGCAAGGACATCGGAAAGTGTAGTTGTATAAGTGTGAATGAAAAATAATTAGACGGATTGAAAGTTTTTACTGATATATTTAATTTAATTTGGTACGTTTTTTACAGATTGTCGGCTTGCCATTTTTGGATAATCTTTTAAATAGCTAGGAGCTGGATACTCTTGATCTGATGGCAATGGTAGGTACATTATTGTATGGCTAGCCGGGTAAAGGTTATATAATTGGGTAATACTAATGCTTGCCAATCCTACAAGTGTATTTACTTTGTAATAGATAGAATGAACTGCATTATAAAATATTATTTAATTGTTACAAACTCAATTGTTTGTATTATCTCATTGTTTCTTTCATATGTTAATGGAACATGTTTACTTTCGTTGTATGTAGATTAATTCTAGGCTTCTTTGTAGATTACTTTCGTTGTTTTCTTTTTACCTTCAAGCACTTGAAAATAAGCAAGTTGGTTCCTGCATATTTATAAATGTAGTTAGGGTCAAGCTATCGAGGTTGGTACGTGCATTTTACTCCGTACTTAGGTAACCAGACAATGTTTTTTACAATTTTTTTAGCATACAAGAAAGCGCATATTTTAGTTTAAGGAAATGATATGGATTCCTTTTGCTATTTGGGCTGGTATTAAGCTTATGGTGGAGATAAATAATCTCAACAGTAATTGTTTCTAATTTTCTAAAGGAAAAGTACTTAATTATAAGCATGTTATGCTTGGAATCTGTTCAAATGCAATGGATCAAAATATGTCGATTTTAGTACATGTTATGGTCATCATATTAATTTTTGGTATCGTTATTTTTATACCCATTTTCACCCATTAGATTTATATCTTTTGAACTCAAAAATTTTAATTTGTAATTACTCTTTGCAAAACATAATTTTTTTACTTGTGATATTTATACGGTATTCTACGATTATTTGTGAGAAAAAAAGGAAACACATAGTATTTCTAAGCTTTCAGCATGTGCATGGATTACGAAGCAATGAACGTTTATTACACAGATATTTACTGACATTGTATTTTATACTTTCAGTCACTTATAACTTATTGTTCCGTTACAAAAAAAAAAAAAAATTATAGCGTTTACTTTCGTTATTTTTTCTTATTTTATTCACATAGTGACTTTTTTTTAATTAAAAACCCTCTAAAATCCCGTGAATTTCACGGGTCTATAAGCTAGTTTTATTTAAATTATGTAATGTTTTTATTTTAATGTGTCATAAATTAAAATTGTAGGGTCTGAGAGTGTCTTATTTACTTGAGTGATGAAGAATGTTGTTTTTGGATTAAGTTATAATTATGAGTTATATGGTGGAAATTTTTTATTCCAAATAAAACTCGTATATCTGAAAACTTATTTGTTACAGTTTTGCTTCTTTTTAATCTTCTAAAAACAAGAACTAATTTTGATAATGATTTTTTGTGTCCACTTGGTCACTCACTATAACACGAATAATAAATTTATTCAAACAATTTGACAAGGAGGCAATCCAAATCATAAAACACGACCGTCAAGTATATTCTGTACATTACATTGAAAGTCTTTAGAAAATAAAAGATCCATCTTTAAATCTTCTTGGTCAACATCGAGGATTCAAAATTTTGAATTCACGTATTTTGAAACTTGATCACATGTCTGAAACGAGTGATTTTGGACAGCTCATTACGGTAGGAGTAAATTTCAATGACTAAATTAAATAAATAAATTTAACTTTTGTACACGCACTATGCCGCTATCTTATAACCCAGGTTGTAGGTTCAGCCAGACCGAAACCCTTTTTTCATGTTAAATAAAACAACACGTTAAAATAAACACATTACATAATTTAAATAAAATAAAGAGTAAATTACACCGTTCGTCCCTATGGTTTGTGCCAAATCACTACCACTGTCCCTGTTCTTTTTTTTTTGCTTTTTCACTCCCTGTGGTTTCAATTATGCACGCCATCCATCCCTATTACTGCTGATAGGGATGGATGGCGTGCATAATTGAAACCACAAAATATTAGTGATAGGGATAGATGGCGTGCATAATTGAAACCACAGGGAGTGAAAAAGCAAAAAAAAAAGAACAGGGACGGTGATAGTGATTTGGCACAAACCATAGGGACGAACGGTGTAATTTACTCTAAAATAAAATATCACGATTAAATCAAATTTTATATATTTTGGGACTAACAATGTTAAAAAATATATAAAAGACTGACAATGAAAATTTATTACCGATAAAAAACTAAAAATTGCATAAATACCCCAAAACCCTAAACATCTTATTAAGTTTTACAAAAATCTTAAAACTAACTTAGGTAGCTCAGCTAGCCACCAATGTACATTAAGATGCTTTGGGGAGGGAAAGTTTGGCTAGGGGAGGTCTCAAGTTCGAGTACCACCCGAGACTTTTTCCCCATCTGGCGATAAAGGAGTAGCAGGTAGGTTTCATAGTTAGTATACTGCCAAATTGGATTTCACTACTAGATCTGAACCACTAACAATTAACAAGCCGTTAACTATCAATGGAAACCGAATTAGTAACACAAGGACTAACCAAAAAAAAAAAAATCCATATGGACCACATGCGTCATGGATTATAACGTAAAAAAACAATTCATGAAATGACAATGGAAACCGAATGACTAACGAAAGGACTAACAAAGAAAACTTAACAACTAACATGTGAAAAAAACTTACCACCCTTTAAATATCAGTTAGTTAGCAAACTATTATCTTTAAATTTAAAATAAATGATAAATAAGTTACATATTTCATCTCATTAAACTTTTACGCAGACAAAATATAATAATTATTTCTTTAAAAGATTAAAGACTAACCGTTGAAACCTAATAACTAATGGAAAGACTAACAAAGAAAACCTAAGGACCATACATTTTAAAGACTAATAATGAAAAATAAAAGAGAAAAGTCCAAAATACATCTTTGTGGTTTGCCTTTGCTCGCTTTACATCATTTTTCTTTTTTTTTTGCCACAAAAATCATCCCTGTGGTAGTAAAGTTGGCACAAACACATCCCTCCGTTAGTAATATCATTTAATGAGGACTAATGATGCAAATTATTTTCCGTTATCTCCTAACAAGAGTTAAAATATTTGTATCGTTAGTCCTCATTGACTATAGAGTTAAAATATTTGCATCGTTAGTCCTCATTGAGTTAAAATATTTGCATCGTTAGTCCTCATTTAGTTAAAATATTTGCATCGTTACCATCGCCACCACCCACTACCGCCACCACCACCCATCACCATCACCGCCACCCACCACCACCCACCACCGCCACTACCACCCACCGCCGCCACCACCACTACCTACCACCGCCACCCACCACCACCCACCAACGTCACCACCACCTACCACCGCCACCCACCACCACCCACCAACGCCACCACCCACCACCACCCACCAACGCCACACACCACCACCCACCATCGCCACAAACACCGCCGCCGCCATCACCCATCGCCACAACCACCCACCACCCATCGCCGCCACCACCCACCTCCAACCATCACCACCACCGCCGCCCACCACCTCCACCCACCACCGCTACCAACACCCACGACCACCCGCCGCCACCACCACCACCACCACCATACACTGAACGAACATTATAAGTGGTGGTGGTGATGGTGGTGGTGGTGGCGGCGGTAGTGGTGGTGGCGGCGGCGGTGGTGGTGGTGATGGGTGCTAGCGGCAGCGGCAGTGGTGGAGGCGGTGGTTGGTGGTGATGGGTGGTGGTGGAGGTGCAATTTCAGGTTAAAATCTAGCGTGTCTTGATGTAAATATTATTCCAGACAACTTTTGTGTTTCACACTTTTGATGATTCGGACCAGAAACCGGTCAAAATCGTGAATTAAAATTGATTCAGAAACATTTTTATCAAATGTCAAGTTTTCATACGTTTTTATCAATTTTCACATATGTTTATCCGTTTTCATACATATTATATATATAAAAATGGATGAAACCGGATAAAATATAAGAAAAACGGATGGAAACGTAAAATAATATACGAAAATGAATAAAAGTGTATGAGCACGGATAAAAACGTGAGAAAAACAGAAGAAACGGATAAAAACATGAGAAAAATGAATGAAAATGTATAAAGACGGACGAAAACTGATAAAAATATGAGAAAAATGGACGAAAACGTAAGAGGACTAACGATGCAAATTGTAACACCCCAACCCAAGAAGGGCTAAAGTGCAACATTATGGAGTCAATTCAGAATACAAGTGAAACGGAGATGCAATACAAATTCAAAACTTACAAGATAACAAAAGAAAACTAATCAAAATACAAGGTACAAAAGGGCAACAATAATCTAAGCCCAATATAGATGCTTCTAATCATCTCTAAGTCCAGCAAGTATCTAACAGGGTGAAGTCTTCTAAGCCCAAAAGCAAAACCTTCGTCCATAACTCAGCTTCCTATTAAACCTGCCGCAGGAAAAGAAATGCGGTTGAGCTTACAAAGCTCAGTGAACAGATATCAATCAAATAACAATACAATACAAAAGAGATATGATAAACAAAGGAATATGAAGATAGTTTACATATGGTGTCAATGGATAGTCAAAGGTTGTCAAAGGTTAAGTGTAAGATGTAAGAAGTAATGTATGTGGAATTCAGTATTTTCCCCAGGCCCAATCAATCAATCAATACAATACAATAATAGCCCAATATGGAGTAGCTACCTCCTAATATGTGAGGGGTTGCAATGCACGCACACCCAGTTACCAATCAATGTAGCAAATATCAATGTAGTCAATACAATAGTCACAATCAATCAATCAATCAATCAAATCTAGGATGCATCCATACGCCCCTGCAGGCCAATAACAATCATAGCAGTAGTCGATAACAATAATCAGGGACGGTGTGGTACATCTCTCCAACCACACTAGAGTACATAACATTGGTGCATCAATGCTATGGTTGTGGCTACTCCACAACAAGTAATACCTGGGTAGATACTGAAGGGTCATGTAGTCAAGGTTCAATATCAAGTATAAGTGCCAAGTCATAATCAAAGGTTCAATGTCAAAGGTTCAATATCAAGGATTTATATCAAGGATCAATGTCAAAGGATCTATATCAAAGGATCAATCAAAGATGTGATATCAACGGGTCAAAATGGAGAGGTCAAAGCCAATGTTCGAATCCACAGGGTTCATTATTCCAAGTTCCAAAGTCCCATAGTTCATGATCAAAAGGGTCATAATGAGAGTTTAAAACAAAAGATCAATTTAGCAGGTTCCCATCACTTGTTTAAAAAGGTTCGTAGTACAATCCCATTTAAAAGGTTTATAACAAAAGTTCATTTAGAAAAGATCTTCCAAAAGATGACATTTATAAAGGTGATTCTTTAATAACGGTTTTCACAAGATATTCTTTAAAAGTGGTCTTCATGAATTTATAAAATCCCATAAAAGATTAGTCTTAAATCATATTAAAAGTGTCGTTATAGAATAATTTCTCCTTTAAATGTTTCCATGTCATAACTTTAAGAAAAGAGATTTCACCTCCCGTTATAATATCCCAAAGAACATTCAAAGTCCCCCAAGGGTTCAAAGGTTGAGGTCACGAAAGGTTATCGAACGGGTCATGTCAACACCATACCATAAGAGTCCAAACGAATAACAATAGGATCACAAATACTGGTGGAACCCATCAATCATAAGGCCAAGTACGAAGGATCATAACCAAGACCAAACGGAAGTCATAACATGTTCATCAAGTCAAAGACAAAATCAAGAGAGAGAAGGTGTGCACTCTTACTGAAAGAGTACGGAATATCTGTACCTTTGCCGAGTCAAAACAAATCGAGACCAAACGAAAAGAGAACGGTCATTCCCCCTTCACCAACCTAGAAGAGAGTGGATTCGAATTAAGAAGAGTCCAAATCACGTAAGTTACCTCTTTTAGCTTTTTTCCATTTTTAGTAAGTTTCCTTATTTAGAAGGTTTCCACCTTTAGAAGTTTCCATAAATAGTATTTTCCAAAATTAACCGGTTTCCATAAATAGCAGAAATCCCATTTTAGCAATTTTCCAATTATAGTCATATTCAATATAATTAGTTTTATCATTTTAACAAGTTCTCATAACTAGATAAGTTAAGGATTACAAATTATACGAGTTTTCCAATATTAGGGTTTCATTATGTCACTTAATACATTTAGGGTTAAAAGTGTAAATATAACAAGTTAAGGTCACAAATGAAAATAAACATAATACCACACATATAATTAAGTCACATAAGCCAAATATGCCAGATTTACACTTTATACCCCTTTAGTTTCAAAAGTTACAATTAAATCCTTTAATTATTCAATTTACCATACTTAAACCATTAACTAATATATATAATTAACACATAAGCATCATAACTATACAAAAATGTCACAAAGATCCCCTCTACTAATATAAGGCCGAAATTAGTCCAACAAATCCATATTTACATTTTTAGTCCTCCAAGTTATCATATTTACAATTTAACCCTTTTAATTATAGAAATTACAATTACATCGATTTAATTAACAAAATTATATCCAACCCCTCAATAAACTATATACGCCCCAAATCCTCCATATTTTCATAATTTCCAGAATTAACCCTCCAAGTTTAATTAATTTCAAAACATACCTTTAAGTTATATAATTTACTAAATAAACCCCTTTAAATACAAAATTTACACATCACACCTTCAAGTAACAATTTATATGAATTATACCAGGTCTAAAATGAATTACAAAAACATCCAGCAAGTTTGGAAAATTACAAAACACACCCTTCTAATTTATTTATTTCATTCGGTTTCAATCAAAACAAATAAAACATAGCCCTAATTCATCAAACATCATTTTCATCAATACACAATTATTATTAACATTAAATCATTAGCATCAAACCATACAAACCCTAAACCTAATTTTACAAGCCCTAGTTTTCTATTTTATTTTTATTTTGTAATTGATAAAAATAAATAAATCCAAAACAATTAATTCAAACTTCAAATAATTATATACACATTTTATACGTGTCATATATACCATAATACACTATAAAAAAATCAGGTTGAGCATCCCATAATTTTATTCAACTCGTGTTCAATTATACAAAAATTATGGTTTTATTAGGTTTTTAATTCATACGATCAAGAGGGCATGCTTAGGTCGGATCCCAGATTTTATACACATTACATATGATGAAAAGAAGTGTAGAAAATTACCCTTTTGAAGAATTGATGTGGGAGTGAGCAGAAACAAAAACAAGCCCTCGATTTGATATATATCGAACAAAATAATTCCCAAGGATCGAGCCAAGCCTCACCAACCTTAACCACTATTTTTCCCACCTTCTATAATTCAGAACACGACCAGGAAAAATGATCAAGAGCCTCCAGAAATTATTGAGCCTCCGGATGGATTTTTGGGGTGTTTAGGGTTTTTATTTTGGTTTAAATGGGAAATAAATTAAAATGAATAATTATAGGAGAAGGGGAAGGTAATTTCGGTCCTATGGTGATAAGGGAGGACAAAATCTCTGATTTTAATAAGTTTCCATAATTCTTGAGCATATCTTTTCATTTAAAAAATTTAAACACAAATGTACAAAACATAAAAATGTAATTCGGTCCATATGTATATTTTTAGGCGTGGCACATATTTTTTTTTTGACCAATTATAATTGTTAAAATGTTCATTCAAAAATAGCATAGATCATATGTTGCTTGTTTCATAGCGTATGGGATTTATACGGATATTATTTAAGTGTTTTATTTAGATTTTTTTGTAGGGGCATTTTGGATGGTTTTATTAGGTTTTTAATTCGTACGATAAAGAGGGCATGCTTAAGTCGGATCCCAGATTTTATACACGTTACATATGATGAAAAGAAGTGTAGAAAATTACCCTTTTGAAGAATTGATGTGGGGGTGAGCAGAAACAAAAACAAGCCCTCGATTTGATATATATCGAACAAAATAATTCCCAAGGATCTAGCCAAGCCGCACCAACCTTAACCACTATTTTTCCCACCTTCTATAATTCAGAACACGACCAGGAAAAATGATCAAGAGCCTCCAGAAATTATTGAGCCGCCGGATGGATTTTTGGGGTGTTTAGGGTTTTTATTTTGGTTTAAATGGGAAATAAATCAAAATGAATAATTATAGGAGAAGGGGAAGGTAATTTCGGTCCTATGGTGATAAGGGAGGACAAAATCTCTGATTTTAATAAGTTTCCATAATTCTTGAGCATATCTTTTCATTTAAAAAATTTAAACACAAATGTACACAACATAAAAATGTAATTCGGTCCATATGTATATTTTTAGGCGTGGCACATATTTTTTTTGACCAATTATAATTGTTAAAATGTTCATTCAAAAATAGCATAGATCATATGTTGCTTGTTTCATAGCGTATGGGATTTATACGGATATTATTTAAGTGTTTTATTTAGATTTTTTTGTAGGGGCATTTTGGATGGTTTTATTAGGTTTTTAATTCATACGATCAAGAGGGCATGCTTAAGTCGGATCCCAGATCTTATACACGTTACATATGATGAAAAGAAGTGTAGAAAATTACCCTTTTGAAGAATTGATGTGGGGGTGAGCAGAAACAAAAACAAGCCCTCGATTTGATATATATCGAACAAAATAATTCCCAAGGATCTAGCCAAGCCGCACCAACCTTAACCACTATTTTTCCCACCTTCTATAATTCAGAACACGACCAGGAAAAATGATCAAGAGCCTCCAGAAATTATTGAGCCGCCGGATGGATTTTTGGGGTGTTTAGGGTTTTTATTTTGGTTTAAATGGGAAATAAATCAAAATGAATAATTATAGGAGAAGTGGAAGGTAATTTCGGTCATATGGTGATAAGGGAGGACAAAATCTCTGATTTTAATAAGTTTCCATAATTCTTGAGCATATCTTTTCATTTAAAAAATTTAAACACAAATGTACACAACATAAAAATGTAATTCGGTCCATATGTATATTTTTAGGCGTGGCACATATTTTTTTTTGACCAATTATAATTGTTAAAATGTTCATTCAAAAATAGCATAGATCATATGTTGCTTGTTTCATAGCGTATGGGATTTATACGGATATTATTTAAGTGTTTTATTTAGATTTTTTTGTAGGGGCATTTTGGATGGTTTTATTAGGTTTTTAATTCATACGATCAAGAGGGCATGCTTAAGTCGGATCCCAGATCTTATACACGTTACATATGATGAAAAGAAGTGTAGAAAATTACCCTTTTGAAGAATTTATGTGGGGGTGAGCAGAAACAAAAACAAGCCCTCGATTTGATATATATCGAACAAAATAATTCCCAAGGATCTAGCCAAGCCGCACCAACCTTAACCACTATTTTTCCCACCTTCTATAATTCAGAACACGACCAGGAAAAATGATCAAGAGTCTCCAGAAATTATTGAGCCGCCGGATGGATTTTTGGGGTGTTTAGGGTTTTTATTTTGGTTTAAATGGGAAATAAATCAAAATGAATAATTATAGGAGAAGGGGAAGGTAATTTCGGTCCTATGGTGATAAGGGAGGACAAAATCTCTGATTTTAATAAGTTTCCATAATTCTTGAGCTTATCTTTTCATTTAAAAAATTTAAACACAAATGTACACAACATAAAAATGTAATTCGGTCCATATGTATATTTTTAGGCGTGACACATATTTTTTTTGACCAATTATAATTGTTAAAATGTTCATTCAAAAATAGTATAGATCATATGTTGCTTGTTTCATAGCGTATGGGATTTATACGGATATTATTTAAGTGTTTTATTTAGATTTTTTTGTAGGGGCATTTTGGTCATTTTGCACGTTATGAAAATTTGGGTTTTACACAAATATTTTAACTCAATGAAGACTAACGATGCAAATATTTTAACTCAATAAGGACTAACGATACAAATATTTTAACTCTATAGTCAATGAGGACTAACGATGCAAATATTTTAACTCAATAAGGACTAAAGATGCAAATATTTTAACTCAATAAGGATTAACGAAGCAAATATTTTAACTCTATAGTTAATGAGGACTAACGATGCAAATATTTTAACTCAATGAGGACTAACGATGCAAATATTTTAACTCTTGTTAGGAGATAACGGAAAATAATTTGTATCGTTAGTACTCATTAACTGATATTACTAACAGAGGGATGGTTTTGTGCCAACTTTACTACCACAGAGATGATTTTTGTGCCCAAAAAAAAAAAAAAAAAAAATGTAAAGCGAGTAAAGGTCAAACTACAGGAATGTATTTTGAACTTTTCTCAAAATAAAAATAAAAATACAGGAACTAATAATGAAAATGACTAACGAGAGAATTAAATTAACTGAGAAACCTAAAAACTAACATGTAAGAAAGTTAACCACCAAGTAATAAAATAATAATGTTTTGTACTATTCACTTAATAGTGTGTGAATAGTAAAATGATACTAATACAACTACTTATAATGCATGAATATGTGTTTTTTAAACCTAAAATTCTTACTATTGTCTATAATACCTTTTATAAAACAAGTTCAAATAAAAATGTTACTTATTGTAATTAATTCAGTTTGAATGTCAAGTTTTTTATTAACCCTTTATTAAAAATTGTAATAACATGCACCATTAAATTAATAGTTTAAATATTATTTGATTCTCAAAAAAAATTCATTGTTTATTTATAACTTGCAGATTTTGTTTTTTTTGTTTTTTTTTTTCTCATAGTAACTACAAATTAAACTTGTTATTGTTAAATCAAAAGTTACATGAAAACACAAATTTATAAATATAATTATTTGCCGCTGTAAATGATTATTTTACGCGAATATTCGCCACGCATATACAATACATTTAATAATGTGTACCTAATACATTTAATAATGTGTACCTGAAAATTCCTTCCAGAAAAGGAATGAATTTTATCGAGAAACAGTACTACCACAGTATAGAATAAAAAATATATGAAGCAAAATTTATTTCACAACAAATAATAAATTTTTATAAGGTTAATTTGGTCAAGAAAAATAAAAATAGACCAAGGGTGGACTATGTGGTTGGATCTTACTCATACCAACTTTTGACTAATCAGAAATGATAAAACGACCAAGTCAGTCAGTCACCCACCCAACTGTTTACTTTTCTTTTCTCACCCTCTTCTCCTCCCCTTTATTTACCCCTCACACCATCACTTTAACCGCTTCTTAACAACCTCCAATCCATACTCCATGATCTAATCTGATCAAATTATGGCCGTTGATCTCATCATGTCAACCACAACAGAACACAACGCCGTACAAGAAGCTGCCTCAGGTCTCGAAAGCGTACAGAAACTAATCCGCTTATTATCACATCAACAATCCCAACAAGTTGCACCAGATGAGTATCAAGCTGTTGCTGACATGGCGGTTAATAAATTTAAAAGAGTTATTTCTTTACTAGGTAGAACTAATAGAGAATTAACTGGTCATGCTCGTTTTAGACGAGCACCACCAGTTAATTCAAATAATAATAATAACAATAATAGTAATATTGTTATAAGAAATAGTGAACAAGACGACGTCGTTTCGGATGAAAGTGAAACTAAAGTGTATAATCCTACACCTATTCAACAAGTACCGTTTGTTCCTCCTCCACCGGTGATGCAACCGTCTCCGGCGATGTTTCAAAGGAAGGATTCGTTACCAAAAACCATCAGTTTTTCGTATTCACCTGCTGTGTCTAGAGCGAGTTCTTTTATGTCGTCGTTAACTGGTGATTCTGACGGTAAACAGCAGTCGGCTGGTGGTAAACCTCCGCTGTGTTCGGCGTCTTGTGTGAAACGGAAGTGTAGTTCGTCGGAAAACGGTGGTTCTTCTGGCCGTTGTCAATGTACAAAACGAAGGTAACATACTAATTAGTTGATTTAGTTAATAATTTGCTATTTGTTCGAATTAGTTTTAAATCAGCTAATTTTTATATTACAGGAAGTTGAGGGTGAAGAGAGTGGTTAGAGTTAAGGCGATTAGTATGAAGCTTGCGGATATTCCACCGGATGATTATTCATGGAGGAAGTATGGTCAAAAGCCGATTAAAGGATCTCCTCATCCAAGGTAAAATTAATATATAAAGCATATAAAAAATTTGAATTTGTATAAAAGTTAGCTATGAAGTTGTTTCTAATTAGTGGAATATGTTTTTGTTACAGAGGATATTACAAGTGTAGTAGCGTGAGAGGATGTCCCGCAAGGAAACATGTGGAACGAGCATTAGATGATCCAAGTATGTTGATTGTTACTTATGAAGGAGATCATAATCATGCTCTTTCGATTGCGGAAGCTAGTGGACTTATATTAGAATCATCTTAATTTTGTTAATTGTCAATTAGTCTTAATTTTGGTTAGGAGTTTGTTTGGTTTGAACTTTTAAAGTTTGAAGTCCCATGCAAATGAAAAAGGGTTTAAGGACTTAAGGTAGTGGAAGTTTGGTAAAGACTTTTGGAATCAATTCCATATCTTTTGGTGTTATAATCTACTTAAATGTGTTTTATTGATTAATTAATTTGAATTGATTCTTTTGGATGCCATGTTACGATGATGATAAGGCTGATTTGGTCTTCTATGTGTACATATTTTATGCAATTAGTCAATTGATTGTGGTTTACACTTTGATTTTAAGATTCCAATTTCAAATCAAGATTTTACTTTTTGTTTTTGATATTATTTTTTATAACCACTTGTCTTATGTAATAATCTATTCAAAAGTCATACACGGTAATGTTTTAGTCTTTTAGACATGTATTTTGATCATACATGCCTTTGTTGACTGTTTCTTTAGTGATAATAGAGAAAGTGGGTCGTCATTGACGAAAATAAGAGGGGTTGGAAATTTGGAAGGAGGTGAATATTGCGTGAGCATGTGCATTTGATTTTGGTGAGTTTGTTGTGCTACAGTTTTGAAAATATACGTGCATATATTTTGTATTCAATACAAGCAAATATCAAGATATTATAGTATTTTTATTCTTATTACCTTGCTCCATCGGGATTGTGTTTGTTGTTGTTATATATTTACTTAAATGAGTATATGCATCATTTCTAAGGGTGGTGGCAGTGGTTGCAGTTTGGCCAGCAGTTTGCTCCAAACCACCGGGGAACACCGCCGCCACCCAGCGGTTTGGGTAAACGGTTTGGTCTAGCAGGCTTTTACACTGCTGCGGTTTGAATGAAATGTATATGTTGGGAGGTGAGTTTTGTGAACGTTGGAGCTAATAATAATAATAATAATAATAATAATAATAATAAGACGTTATAGGCTCTCAATTTGAGTGTGGAACAAAAAAAAAAAAAAAAAAATTCCTATAAATACTACACACAATACAAATAAACTTTACCCATTTAAATTATTTATTTATGAAAATAAAAAATAAAAAGTAAATAAAAAGTTGATGGTTTGGGAGGTATGAAAAAATGACCATTGCCACTAAAAAAGGGTTGGGAGGTATGTAAAAAGTGTGAGTGAGATGGAATGATATTATTGATGAGTTGAGAGGTATGAGTTTTTTTTTGTAGTGACCATTGCCACCACCCTAAGTCTCTCTGTTGTTTGTTATGTGGATTTAACAACTACAGCAGCTTTAAAGCATATAAGTAAGATTTTCATACAAAACAAGCAGCTAAAACATATAGATACTCGTACGCTAGGAAAAATCTATACAACAATGTGCAATCATAATATACTTATCATGTTAAAAAAAGAAAAAGATAAAACACGTTGTAGCTGTGTGTTGGTTGTCTAGATAAAAATATGACTAGAAGACAAAGATTCATTTCATAAAGAAAATTATTTAAAAGAAAAAGAATTACTAGTAAATAAATATTGAATAATTGCATGGATGTATTGACCAATAACAGTTTGAATTATCTTCACATGATGATAGACATGTTAATTAATAAATGACAATTTAATTTTGTCGTTGCGAAAACTTGGAGTAGAATCTGGTGAGAGGAAACTCAATAACTTCAGTCAAAAAGAGAACCCAAAAAAGTCAAAGTTAGTGGATGAGGAATTGACAACATGTGGACCATTTTGGTTTCAGATATTATTTTGCAAGTTTACAAAGTTAAGAAGTTACAACGGATGGTTAATGCGGATAGAGTAAGGATATGATGAGAAGAAAATTTGAAATGAGAAGAATAAGAAATAACTATAATCACATATTTGAGATGCGTCGATTTGAATTAGATACATTTATATGTATCCCAATTAGTTTCAAAAGTGATTTTGAAGTGCAAAAGATGCAAAGTATTACTATCAACAAATTTGACTTGCAATGGACGAAAAATACATAAGATTCTTCTAACTTGATGAAATGAATCTAATATATGTATATGCATTTAATTTTTAGCTAGAAAATATATTATGGTACATCTAAAAGATTAATGATGCATCTAATTCAAATCGATTCATCTCTAATGTGTAGTTATAGTTATTTCTCATTCTTCTCATTTTAAAGTTTCTTCTCATTTGATACTAAGTCAATGCGTATAAGGTGTAAAATGAATTAATCTTGAAACAATAATACAAATGTACATCGATAACTTTACATTCTTCACTACTTCATACATTGTGCTAGTGAAGAGATTCACCTTTTTTAAAGCTTTTTGTCATTTATAATGCATCATTTTCACTCTCAAATATCTGATAGGATTGTTAATCAAATTAAGTTTGTCTTACATCCCATTTTAGTGTCTAATTCTTATCTACCTTTAAGATACTACTGATGTGGCGTATGGTTGGAAATTAAACATACTAAAGTATAGGGAATTTATAAAGTCTTTTGTGTAATTGTGTGAAGGCCGAAGGGCCATATTCGCCATACCACTTGAACGGGTCGGATGGCCATATTACGTTCCTTTTTACCTTTCCTTTTTCTTCTCTTTAATTATTTTAAGAAATCCTAGCCAATACATACTAGCTTTCGGAGGTTTTTCGTCTAGCCATATTTTCTTCGCTTGCCATATAGTTAGAGGGGTTTTTCGTAAGATATCTTGCTGGTAGGATATTGGGATGTTATTCACAGAGAGGTGTTTTCGTATGAAGAGTGACTAGATTGGCTTTTGAACCTTCGGCTTCATGACAAGTATAAACAGTTACTCGAAGGAGTTTGTTATACTAGGCGAGTACCCGTGCAGAGCAACGGAATTTCAAGCGGCAAACATTTATAGTTGCGATATTGTGATAAGTGTTTCGTGTAACGTTTAACATGAACTCCGAAAATATCAAAATAAACTAAAACAATAATAAAAAAAAGTTGTAATATTGTCTAATCATAGCTTAATCATAGTACTTTTATATTTTGAATGAGTGGGTTCGCCCGTGCGTTATCGCGGGAGCATTGTGTACTTGCAACATATATGACCATTACATCCCGTGAACCCATCCCTTGTACATACTTCAAACTCAGTAAGTATCTTATAGTGGACATACAAAGTCCATAGGAAAAGGGCTATATGAATTAAATGCATCATGTGTATGATGCTAACATAAAACATGCCATATCGCAGCAACCTTAATTTGTAGCCAAAATTGTTGTCGTTAAACTTGCAACACCAATTTATATCAAAGGAGAATAGGTAGTGTTACATTGCACATGAACACATTAGCTTGTGACGTGAGTTCGCTTTCATTAACAATGCATTTGATTTAACTTTTTAAGTAACAATGACAGCTTGATATTTTTCCAATAAAAGAGTTCCAAAATAACGATGAGTTGTTCTATAATTTTAATAATGTAGTGCTAAAATGTGGGTAATCGTATACAGATATGGGTACGTACAATGTAATTACGTGACTTGTCAATAACCCATCTAACCTCTATAACCTGAACCCCGCTTGACTGACCTACCTAATTCAACGCACACACCTTACTTGACGCTCCTAACCCGGTGACCCGTTTACCCCAGCTGACCAGTTTGACTGTATGTCCTGCTGCCGTGTTTGCCTTCTCCCTTGCTTCAGCTTTTCTACATACGTTTTAAAAGATTGAACCTAAAAAATTTCATATTACAGCCTGTCATAGTTTATTTTAACTCATCTGTAGCCTATACAAAAAGTGTTGTACCTCAAGTCGTCAGCAACATAAACTATTAATGAAATTGAATGCTATCGTAAGTTCAAGCTATCAAACCTGTTTGCAATGTGGAACTTTAACACTAATTGCCTTGTGTTGCTGAACCCATAATTGAAAATTCCTGAAGAAGGTGGATCTAAGTATGCAAGCACTGCCATCAAGTGCAGCGTTAATACCTTGACCTTTCCACCTAATGATGCTGAATAGCCAAAAAAATAGAAGAGCGTTATTTGCGCTATTAATAATAACCAACTTGTTAGCGACTATATTACATAAATACACGATCCAAAGATAATAAGTTAATCACCATACCTGTTCCAGAAGGCGTTGACTATGCAGGATATTACCACTGTTGATTTTGTGAATTTTTTTTTATCACCTTAAAGATGAAGTGCCATTTTACAATGGTAGCCTGAACATCACAGTTTTAAACAGCCTATTGCTGCACCAATTTTATTTGTGTAAGTTAAAAGAATGTTGCAATGTGAGTCACAGACTCGGTAAGCTCATTTAAATGGCAACACAGGACATGTACCTTTATTGCTACAATAGCCTAATCCGGCCCATTGATCACTGAATACCCGTCACACACACATATATACGCTCACATCTGCGCCCAAACCAAATGATCATCACACAATGGCTCACCACGGTGGCCCCTATTACCTTAGCAACATGGCGTAAATCCTCTTTTCGGACTCGTCGCACGGCAATTGCCCCAGCCTCCACAAAGTACTGAGTTTATGCAAGAAAAGTGTAAGAAATTTACATATTCATTTGAAACATATCTCGAGTATTGTATGTCCAAAATAATAATAGCTTTCCTTGAGTGTCATGTCATCAATTCCCTTTGTAGTTAAGACAACATTAGCACCAGCTTTTAGAAGCTTTTCAATTCTTTCTTTTGTCACATCAGCTTCTCGTAAAATACACGGTCATACACTAGAACTTAGTTGGGTGTCAAATTTGCACACATATAGAGATAGAGATCTTAGCATATGAAGAGATTTCTGTAGAATTAAATATTAGGAGCTAAGTCAGGTTACCTTTGACGAATCTTTTCTAGCTCACGAGGGCCGGTGACTAAAACTTGAACCCCTAATTGCATTTTTGTCTTTTGAAGATTGAAATCGAGACAGGCGATCCTTGTGGAGCAACTCTCATTGGCATTCCCTATGCTGCACGGCCGGTGTTAAGAGCATAACCGTTCAACAAGTAGCTTTCTTTAGCAATTTTTCCATGAGCTTTAAGAATATTGATCTCCTAAACAGCAACAAAATTGGTCACCTTAGTTATCATGTTGCAAATAACAGCTCAGATATGTGCAGACAACTAAAGGAATCGAAATTCTGAGAATAGATTGTATAAGCTTATTGTGTAATATTTGTGATATGTAAACATATGATAGTTATTTTAGAGGGGGTTTGTTAGTATTTTTGTAAATAAATATTGCAACTCACATCTCAATAATGAACTATTATTGTTTAATTAAAATTATTTTGCTAATGCTTAACTACATTGGATACTTGACTTCTCCCCGTGAATTTGTCATTTTAACAAATTGTACTGCTTCAACAACCTATAGATGCAACCAAAGCATGTTATTTCTTCAGTAAAGATAGCTTGTTTATTAAAGATAGCTCATCTTAACATTTGGATAAGCTTATAGGCGCATATAAGGCATATGAGCTTAGTCTGGGGATTTTTAATCTGCTTCATTTTTGTGGCTTATGGGCTTATTTAGCTAATCCATTAGTATACTCTTCTAGTTTGCATTTTTACTATTGGTCAATCCAAACACTTAGTAAGAACTAATAAGCAGATTCATCATAAGCCATAAGCTACTTATGGAATAAGTTTAAGCCCAAAAATAAAACTATACAGTAACACAAACACACCCTAAAAATAAAAAAATAAAAAGATTCAGTAAAAGGCATACCAAATTTGCAAAGAATTCATAAACGCTTTGAAGACATGCTTGTCTTTGCATAGTTCACAAGAGTTTTGTAACACCCCCAAAATACCGCAGCGGAAGACTGTGTCATATGGGTGCTACTTTATAATACAAAGTACAAGTTATAGAAAACGAACTCTAAATGAGACGTTTTGAAAAGTTACCATTCGATTAATGAATTCAAAGTTACAAACATGAGATTCCAAAGTATGATACATAAATGTATACAAAATGTTGAATGGTAAATGATAAAAGCGTAAGTCTTCAGAATATGCAGCTTGACTCTAAGTTCCATGCACTAGCTATCGCCTTATTAACCTGAGATAAACATGCTAAAGTGTCAACACAATGGTTGGTGAGTTCATAGAGTTTGTCTTAAAACATTTTAAAAAGCCTTAAAGAATGTTCACACAGCAAAGGCATCGTGAATCCACTCAGTTACAAGTCCCGCCATAAGAGACTTGTAACCTGTGTGTTCACAACCCACTGCTAACATATAGTATAATAAAGACATGTATAAGTTCATCAAAACAATTAAGCAATTAGTAGTGAGTCTCTACTTCATCTCCGAAGACCTCACTTTTATGATGTATCCAAACATCGCAAATGTTAGGATGTATCAAAGACAACTGGGAGCCACTTCCCAAAGATAACTGGGAGCCACTTCCCAATGATAAAAGATTACTGGGAGCCACTTCCCAAAGATAAAAGACAGTCATGTATGTATGAAATCAAGTATAATGCCATCAAGTATAAGACAATCAAGTATAAAACAATCAAGTATAAATGTTTTGAGTATTTGTACAAGTAAGCAAGTAGTTGAGCATGTATCCCCCCCAAGAGTTAAAACAAGTACGAAAAGAGTAGGGGCTATGACTCACCTTAAGTCTATGTAATGAGAAATGAAAGTGGTAGTCAAATCGCGAAAGTCTCTAAGAGCAGCAACTTTTGGCTTTCTAAAGAAAAGAAGTCAAGTATAGAACTAGGACACTAAACCTATGCTTGTAAACCCTTCACCACAACTCTTGTAACCCTTGCTAGCCTTGATATAAACCTTGTGAAAACCATTTAACTTCAGCCCTAGTAACCTTGTGTAGCTCCTAATTCAACCATGGAATCACCAAACAAACTTAAGAACTAGGTAGAGAATACTAAGACATTGAACTTTGTAGTGTAACTTGTATATTGAAGATCAAAGGATCATGGTGCTAGGTATAAAGGATGTGGCGTTTGATTTATGAAGAAAGGATGGAATGAGCTCTCTATTTATAGCAAGAATGAGGAGGTTAGGAAGCTTACTAGGAAAGTGCTTAAACTTGGAGACAAAGTTGTAATTAAAAATGATCTAATGGCTAAAGTCATGAGATGATGCCACAAGTGTGAATGAACCCCCCCCCCCTAGTGGCGGTTCATGAACTTGGAGAACAAGGTGTGGACTTTTGATGATATTATCCTAAGTATGTAGCTAGTTTCGACCCCGTAAATTGCTAACCGTAAATGATTAAGCCTCAAAACGTAAAACCGGGTATCCTAAAAATATGAAACTTATAAATATGGTTAAACATGTCAATATACTCCATAATAAAATATAAAATGAGTGGTAGGATCTATTGGGTGCTAAAACCCTGCTAAAAACTGGAAACACGGGTCTAAAACGCGTAATTCGCGTAAAACGCTGAACTGAAAAATGTAAAATTCCGAAACTTTTGGAATTGTCCTAAAATGAGAGAAAATCATATTTCTATTGTTTATAATGTTTTATGGACATATCCGGATGCTAGAATGACGTTTAAACCTAAAAGTAAATCTCGGACACGACTTTGTGATTTTTGCAGAAATGATCCGACGAGCGTCAAACTCTCGGATTATCGTTAAAATAGTTTAACTTACGAGAATATGAAATAAAAATTTCTGGGATGAATAGTGAAAAGTGAATAGTAAAAAGTGAATAGTAAAATTTTCGGGAATAAAAGTTAACCTGAAATTGCGAATTGTTACAAGTTTCATTCCCAAGCTTGTCAACCTAAAAGAAAGAAACAAAAACCAGTGTTGAACTTCATTAAGAATTGTTATCAATTGTGACTCTGCAACAACAAAACATACACCAACTCAATATCTAACAAAACATACTTTAAAAAAAACTTTTCAGATATACTTATCATAACAAGTAAAAAATAATTTTTAGAAATTTTATCAAATACAACAAAAATACCCAATCCGATAGAATTTTAATTTGTGTCCTATCAACTGCAAAAACAGGTACTCTCATTTTAAGTTTGAAAGGATACCTGCAACCAAGATCACCAAGCGTCAATATACGCTCACCATCAAAAGGGTATTGTATTTTGAATCGATCAAGGTGATTTCCCCCAAAATAAAAAATTAGGGTTCTCATTAAACACAAATATAATTAATCAGAATCAATGAAATTATATCATATATTTGAATCGAAATAGAATAATTGTATTAAAAATAAAGTCAGGAAACAAAAAAATAGATAATCGTATTTACCTTAGCAATCGTTCCACATAATCCCTAGAATAATTAAAAATCGAATTCTTGAATCAAACTTTTCTTATAGTATGAATCGATTTATATATAGATGTTTTTTAATAAAGGTTTTTGAATCGGAGGAGTATGAGAGAAGATTTGAATGGATAATTAAAAGTGTACCAGGTTTTTGAATCGGAGGAGTATGTTTGTTTGTTGAATGATATGAATGCATAGAAAGAGTATAGAAGAAGATTTTTCATTTGACAGGCTATTAATTTTCGTTTCACATGTGCAGGGGTAAAATCGGGATTGATCAAAAGTTCAACTTTTCACATTGACCATTTCTCCATTATATGTAGTAAAGATTGTGTGGTGGCATGTTTGGAATTTTCGCAATAAAAGTATTTTTGGTTCGGATCTTCCATTGAAGGCATTACTTTTTGAAGATGTGGTGTCTCGTTCCTATTATTAGTGTCGTTATAAATGTAAGACTTCATTTAGTTGGATTGATCGGCTTAAAAACCTTCATCTTGTAATTTTGTAATTTTCTAGCTTCTCACTAGTTGTTTTTAATAATATCCGTCGATCAAAAAAAAAAAAAAAAAAGCATTGGAAAGACATCATAAATTTAAGATTCAGGGTGTGTTTGGTAATAGTAGCAGTGAGCTGTGAGCAGTAGCCACCGCTCACAGCTTCTTAAAGAAGCATTGAAAAAATTAGTATTCCTAAAAAATAGCAAAGCTTAACGCTCCTTTGCCAAACGAACAATAAAAATCAAAAACTCATTGTTCACCGCTAATCGCCCAAAAAAGCTTCAAAAAACTCCATGCCAAACATAGCCTACTTACTGAGAGATGTTTGAGTAAACTCATCTCTTGATAAATTCATGTGATAATCTTCATAGATAAAGATGAGAAATGCTATATCTTATATCTATTAAAAATTTACAAAAATTTGTCCACGACATGCCAAGTGAATTAGACCAATTATGTTGTATGATATTTTCTCTTTCATATTTTTCACCCACCGTATACACATGACACATGTGTGTGTGGATTTTGTTTTGTAAATATTTTGTGCAACTAGCGTTTCTCTATAAAGATTAGCTACAACAGAATCATTTGTATTAGATATCAATGATCAGTCAAGGTTTTCTTTTGAGACTAATTCAGGGACGGAGCTAGGGGTTTCCGCGGGTGCCCGGGCACTCCATGGATTTTTCAATTTAGTGTTAATTTTTGAAAAAAAAAAAAAAAAAAAAAAAAAAATCCATTTTTCCAAGAGTTATCTTAAATGCACCTGGTTAATCGAAATATGTTTCTAGTATTAGTGTTCAATTTTTTTGTGCAACCAGTCATATTTAGTCCTGGTTCCGTCCATGAACTAATTAATACATATTAATTTTATATAATAGGTAAAAGACATCAAAGTTTGTCTTTGCGAAAAACTGGACAAGGAGAATGATAAAAGAAAACTCAATTAACTCCAGTCAAAAGATAGACCCAAGATAGTCAAATTTAGTGGATTGATAATCTGAATGGTTTGATTTTGTTTGGTTTGGAGTTAAAATTTTGGTCAAATGGTAATCTCCTAATCTAGGTTTCCATTTCATCGAACCAAAACTGGTTACTTGTTATATCGACCTAGGCAGTTTGGTTTGACCAAAATTTTCAGGTTGAAGTTTGAAACATTTTTTCTTGCAACATGTTTATGGCGCTTTTTATTTCGCTAAGAGGTAATCCAAAACCTCAGCAAATGGTTTACACTTTAATCAAAAACCCGATTGCAATAATAGTTCAAATTAATTAGGTTAACCCGAATAATCTATATCAATACTATATCTTAACTACATATAATGTAAAAATGATCAACCTTGAAAGTGAACTCTTGAAACTTTGGTCAACATTATTGAAAGTGAAATCTTGAAATATTAACTACACGTAATCTTATTAAAGGAAATTATGAAATGTAATTAATACTCTTATTAAAACATCCCATTACTTAAAAGTACAATGATTTATTCACATTGTACATCCAATTAAAAACATATCTAACAAATTAAATACAACCAATTAAAACAATTAATACAAATCACAAACAGGGTTGACTCGGTACGTTTCAAACCCAACGAGTTGAACCGGTTTATTTTGACCCGTTTTTTACCCAACATAGCAAGTTGACCTGATTTAAATCGATCAATTTTTCGACCGAAACGGTTCAACCGGTTGAACCACCCGGGGGGTCGAACCGGGTTTCAAAACATTATGTTTAATTCCCAAATCTTCAAACTTTTATTATTTTTCATTTATAACCTATAAACTTTTTTTTATCAATAAACTATCTGTCGCTATAAAATCATGTTGCTATGCACGGGTACTCGTCTATTTATCTTAAGGATACATCATTTTTACATTCATTGTTCACTCATTCATTAAACTATTGGTCTATTTGTTGTGTTAAAATTCAAGCGTAAAAAAAAAAAAAAAAAAAAAAAAAAAAAAAAAAAAAAAAAAAAAAAAAAAAACTGATTAAGGAAATAAGACTTTGTAACAAAACTTCTCATGTAAGCTTCATAATTCGGGCTAGCCTCAAGATATACGGCCCATTCTTACCAAGTGTTTGTACCAGACTTTTTGGAAAGCTTTCAAAGTTTATTCATACCAACATAAGAGTATATGACACAATATCATTAAAAAAAAACCCTTCACCAACATCATAAAATCGCCACATATTTTCAGCCTCGATTCTTCAGGATATTAATCATAGATAAGATTTTATTTTATCTTTTCCGTGTGATTCTCAAATTCTTGTGAATGTATCAACTCAAATATGAATTGTTTGGTGCATGTTTGTCAGCTTTATGCCATTTTTTTATTTGATTTTGAATGATATCAATATTTTAATATCGTTTATATCAATTCTTATGGTGCAGTTACGATCAAGTATTCAGTGGTATTGGAATTCCGATTCACACGTTCCAGATTCGCCATTTCCTTTACTCCACTCTTTTGTGTTTTGTTTTTTCAATTGTGTTTGTTTAATGCTGAGACTGATTAATTATTTGTTTTTTCAATTGTGTTTTTTTTTTCTTTTCATTGCAGGCATGGTATGTGGGAAACTAGAACGAGTTAAAACCTCTAAAATCAGTTAATTGTGTGCCCATAACATGTTTCAGGATTCATTAGCATCTGAACTCTTGACATTTATCATTGGCAGTAAACATATATGGCTATCTTGAATCATATTTTATCGTGCTTATCATGTACGATTGTACCCTTCGTTGTATCTTTTCTTTAGATGTGTATCATATGTTTCTTTCTTATCCACTTTTTCTTTCTGATTCAGATATTAAGAACCTGGCTGCTTGTGACGAAGGTGCACTTTTATTGTGAACGTTGTTCGACCAAGTTAATCAGAACGATTCGGTAGGTTCTTTTGAGATTAGCACCTTAGCTTCTGGATTCATTCAAACTTAAATGGTTTGATGCACCCAAATCGTTTAATAACATGGCATTTTTTTAAAGGCGATATTGTCTAAAAGAAAGCCTGATTCTAAATCATATATGCAGAATTTTTTGGGAAATGACATAAGTCAAATACTACCTACACTACTCACTAATCTCATTGGTAAAAAAAAATGTTGTTGACCATGTCTTCCAGGATGTGGTAACACGTGCTTCATCAATACCCATTGCAACAACTTATAATGCAACACCCCCTTCTGATTATGTGGAATAACCATCAGTTTCATCTTCTCGATCAGCTAAAAGAGAACTTTCCACACATCATTTTGATTGTTTTATGTTTCATGTATAAACGTTATATAAAATATTTAACCATAATATCACACCTATAACTATTTACCGCTAGAAAATCTCTTGCTATGCATGGGTACTCGTCTAGTATAAAAGATGTGTTCTTTTTTCTTGAATATTGAAATTTAAGAAAAAAAAATTAAATATGGTAATAAAACTTAAATATGGTTGAGATTAAAAGCATTTTAATATTTCACTCATTTTTTATAATTTAAATATCTCTTAAACTGTTAATCGTTAAGCGAAAATAATTACACCATCGCGACGAGCATTTAATTATCTTTCTATAGACGGGCACTTTGATATACTTTCGAAAAATTAAAAAAAATTGGTTTTTTCACGTTTTTTTTTTCGTTACCGAAAAATATCATATATTATATTACATATCATATATGATATGTAATATCATATATGATTTTTTCGGCCACGAAAAAAACGTGAAAAAAAACGGGAAAAAAATTTTTGTCGAAAATATGTCAAAGTGCCTATCTATAGAAAGATAATTAAATGCCCGGCGTAACGGTATATTTTTTTTCGCCGGACGATTAACGGTTTGAAATATATTAATATTTGAAAAAAAGAATGAAAGTGGGTTTTTTAAATTGTTGGGATTAATCTCATCCATTAGATTAAATAAAGATGGAAGGAAGATGGAGGGTGGAGATTAGTCCCTTGGTATATAAAAAAAGTTTAGTCCTCAAATGATCTTATATCATTGTTTAATCATTAAATCCGCAAACTTTTATTATTTTTCGTTTATAAATAATAAACTATTTTTTTTGCAATAACAACAAATTGAACTCATAAATCTTGCATTAAGGGTCACACCAAAACTACAAGTTCGCATGTATTGTTATTTGCCGTTATAAATCGTCACTTTGTGCGGGTATTCGTCTAGTATATACTATATATAAAAGGAAAACACATTTGCTTAAAATAAAATAAAAAACTTAAAAAGTGAGTAATCTTAACTACTTATAATGTATTTTTTGTCAAAGTGAAAAAAGTGAAATTGTGAAAAACTTAAGTTTTGGTCAATCCTGATTTTACCCTTGTGAAAAAGTGAAATTATGAAAAACAATAAATGGCAGACGAAAATTATTAATGGGAAGTATTAACTGAAATTAATGGCATATCAATGGGAAATTAACTGAAATTCCAGTAAGTAGCCAATCAAAAGCACCAAACAAAATAAAAGTCAATCATTTAGCTCATTTGAAACTGAAAATTAACTGAAAATCACATATCAATGGAAAGAAATTAATGGAAATCGCAAATAAAAGTCACTCACTTAGCTCATTCGAAAATGGAAAGTATTTGCAAAACAAAATGGGGCGCGAAAATGATTTCCTTGATGTTCAAATTTCTACTAGGGTTTTGCCAATATAAACCCACTGAATTTTGACACAAACCCACTGAATTTCGACATAAACATCAAGAAATGGAAATGCCAAATCAAAAGAATGTTTATGATCGCGGTACACACTTTTGCAATGATCAATTTGCAAAAGTCATGCTTAAGTACAGTGTTACTCACCGTCTTTCTACCGCGTATCACCCACAAACAAGTGGACAGGTGGAGGTTTCAAACCATGGTATTAAACGGATTCTTGAGAGGACCGTAGGTGAAAACCGTGCTTCCTGGTCGGATAAACTAGATGATGCACTATGGGCCTTCCGTACAGCTTATAAAACACCCATTGGGTGTACTCCCTACAAGCTTGTATACGGGAAGGCGTGTCATTTACCGATCGAGCTCGAGCACAAAGCCTACTGGGCCTTGAAACATGCAAACTATAATCTTCATAAAGCGGGTGATCACCGTAAGGTTCAACTCAATGAATTAAACGAACTTCGTGATCAAGCCTTTAAGAACTCTTTGATCTATAAAGAAAGGACAAAGAAGATTCACGACTCTAAGATTAATAACCGCGTTTTCAACGTCGGTGACAGAGTCCTTCTTTTCAACTCAAGGTTAAAGATCTTCTCGGGGAAATTAAAAACCCGATGGACTGGACCATTCACTGTTGCAAAAGTATATCCATACGGGACTGTTGAGTTATCTCAACCTGAAGGTCCCAACTTCAAAGTGAATGGTCATCGTTTGAAACACTATTTTGGAGAGGACATACCATCCATGGTTGTCCCAGATCTCCAAACTTTCCCCATGGACCAATGATTTCGGGGATCGAGTCAAGCTAGTGACTCGGTGAACAAAAATTAGCAAAATATATGGGTTTTCATCCATATCTCTGACTTCTTTCTACTTTCTACCACTCTAGTGTGGGGGAGTGGCCGTCCCCCACCTTTTGAAAAGTAAATATGTATATAAGTCTCAAAAAAAAATGAATGAATGAAAATGTTTATATGTACATATAAATAAAGTGAAAAATAAAATCGATATTTCCACAGTTAGTTTCGAATATTAGCTTTTTCCGTTCATAGAATCGGCATAGTAGCCGGGACTTTGAATATTGAGGACAATATTCAATTCTAGTGTGGGGGGGGGGGGGGGGGAATTCTTGCGAATTTTATCACAAAATACTTTCTAAGTACCCTCATTTTGGCCTAAATTTTTCAAAAAGTTTTCACTTTATTTCAATTTTTTTATGGTAATCAGTCCGCCATGTCTAAATGACAAAAGGATTGGCTAATCCAGGAGCAAACGACTCTTTGTAAAGATATCTCAAATCCGTTGATGGCTTGCAATTTGCCCAAAATTGTATGGTAAATCAACTCGCCATATCCAAAAAAGTGAATGAGTTGGCTAGCCCGCAAGATTATGGCTTGTGGTAAAGGCAGTGAAAAAACCATAATTGGTAATCAGCTCACCAAGATGTTGACTTAGTCCATCAAGAGTTGGCTAGTCCAGAAGCAAACGGCTTTTGGTAAAGACTAATCAAATCCGTTGACAGCTGGTGGTTTGCTCAAAATCACATGGTTATCAGGTGGACCATAGTTCTTACTTGAATCGATACATCTGACTACTCCAGAAGTGATGGCTTTTAGTAAAGAGTTTTTCAAATCATCAAGTTTTTCTCAAAAGATTGCTAGGGACTAGCAATGTTTTAGTGTGGGGGATTGATGAGTGTGTAAATACTTATCATTTTTACCTTTTCTGAGCTGCCAAAACATCTAAAAACACTCAATATTGCATCAAAATAGTGAAAATATCCTAGGAATGTGTTTTATATGTTTCAGATGCAAAATAATCAAAAACAGATGAAAAACGTACAAAGTTTGCATAATTGGCAGTTTTAGTCCCTCAACTTTCAAAAGTTGTCAAATCTAGTCCCTGGTTGTTCTAAAAATTTGAAAAAGTCACCAAAGGTCCTTTTAAATCAAAAAGTTACATAATTAGTCCTTTGGTGCAAAGTTTCACAAAATGTCAAGTTTAGTCCCTGAAGTTTGTAAAATTGTCAAAAATGGTCCCTGGGATATTAAAACTTTGAGAAAAACAAATTTTGTCCTTGCACTTCTCATTTATGGCAGGAATGGTCCTTGATTGGCAAGTTTGGTGAAATTACAAATTTGGTCCCTGAAGTTTGAAAGTTTGGCAGATTTGGTCCCTGGGAAATTCAAAATTGGAAAAAATCAACCTTGGTCCTTGAAATATTCAATCATGACAAGAATGGACCTTGTGAACACTTAGGGAAAATTACAAAACCAACCCCCGACTTTCGGCAAATTACAAAAATGGTCCTTGTGATAATATAAACCAAACCGGACCCTTAATAAATTCCAACACCAATCCAATCCAATCCATATCCCCATCCAAGCCCACTCCCCTATTCTTTGGCCCAAAACAAACAAAAGCCCACCCTTTGTAATATACTGTAAAACCTCGCAAAAATCTCTATAATTAATAAACGTTTAATTATATAGTAATCTCTGTCATTATTGTAATCACCATTTTTACGGGAAAATTTAAAATTTTCTTATTATATTAAAATTGTCACGATTACGATATTGCAAAATTCACCAAACGACAAAACAAGTTCTCGACACGATTAATAAAATATTAACAAATCACTAATCTTAATTAATATAACTAATACAAACCAAACGGGCCCTTAATAAACTCAGCCCAAACCCCAAGTACTATTCATCGGCCCAAGGTTCAAAAGCCCAATTTTCCTTTTTATTTTCCAAAATAGTCGACCAACCATGCTCCAAAACGCCTCGCGTATTCCAAATTCTTACACACGACACCTATATATTTTTACACCATCTCGTTCAACACCTAGCCAAATATTAGTGTGTCAAATCCCAAGTTCATTGGACGACGTCTGATACGTTTTTAAAGGGAAAGTGATTGACGAAAAATCATGTCAATCGATTCATATATTATTCAAAACTTAACCATTTTAATCCCGGTTTGTTTCTAAATGATCTTAATAATATTTCAAGCATGTTTTCATGTTTAAATATCATCTATGATCAGCTATTTTCATGTGGTACACGATTTCTTCAAGTGTGTCTGTAATATATATTTGGTCGACATATATACATGAATCATCAAACCTTCTCCTCAATTCAAGCTCTCACATTCCAATATAATATGTTAAAATCTCATCCTATAAGTCCATTGTACTGACATAGCATAGTAATATATGTTTGTTGTGTGATTTGGAACCATACGAATCATCAAAATGAATTATATATATATATATACTATACATGCATGCATCCATTTCCATCCTTTATCATTCACTTTCAAAATTCCTTTCTTTCTAAAAATCACCTCTGAGGTTCCAACAATAATCATACTCACGTATTGGAAACAAGAAATAGGATCGGGTTTAATATTCACGTATATTACTTTGGGTATCAGTCAATTTGGTTGTTTCCTTGTGTTTCATTCATTCCTACTCGTTTCTCCACCACCCTAGAGGTGTAGTAAGTCATATCAAACTCATTCCAATTCATTTCATACGTTAAAAATGTCTCATGCATAATATGTATATTTTAGAAATCGTATATAGCTTCATATATATATATATTACGTACGTATATATTTGTAGCAACACAAACGTGGCTAGCCTCTATCTTGGAAGGCCTAGGAGTCACGTAGCACACGTATTTCACGTTAGTTTCATGTTACATGCATCAAACAAACCCATTTTCAAACCATACATAATCGCATAAAAACACACCTAAACACTTAGAAATATTTTTAACATTTTCATAAATATAAACGTTCCATGTGACCCAAGAAACACACGTATAAATTGAAATATTACTTAACGAGCACCCAATATTTTTACTGGACCTAATAGACCACCTAGAAGACTACCAATTTCATTTATATAACATGTAAAAATAATCACGTTTCGACACCCAAATTAGTTCATTTTGAATCGACAAAAACAAGATTTTTCACAACTTATTTAGTTAAGAAAACTAATTATTTTCGTGTGGGCTTATTCAAGGCCCAATAAGAAATCACGATCCATAAGCCCACTGGGCCCATATGAAACATTTTTAAAATCACAAAAGTAGCCCAAGTCCAGGCCCAAAACAGTTTCCATGCCCTCGCCTCTAAATTTCTAAATGGGTTTTTGTTTGGTTCGATTAAGGCCCATAAGCTAAAAAAAATAAGCTTTTCATAAAATAAGCAGTTAAAATAAGCTTATTATTAACTTAATAGGCTACGGAAAATTTTAGAAATTTTTTATAATCATTTTTGTAATTTTGGACTTAAAATGTAACGCGGCGACACCTAAAAGGACTAAAACTGCCAAACATTAAAAACTTGGACTAAAACTGTAAAAACAGAAAGTTAGGATAAAAATTGATATTATATGATGTTCCAAGCTTAGATTGTAATTTTGGACAAGTAGTGGACTATAATTGTAAATTAGATACAAAAAGGACTAACGGTGTAACGCTAACGCCGTTAGTATAAAAAGTGTAAAAATTGGAAAATGACAAGGACTAAAAATAATCTATTTGACATTCTTATTTTATTTTCTATTTTACGCCAACCATCACGTCATATGCATTTTTACTACGTTTTATTTATATATTATTTATTCTTATGTTAATAATATATATAACGATATTTCAAAAGTTAATATTTTTTTTACTTACGTTTAAAAAGGTAAAACTCCGATTGATAATTTAAATAAAGTACTTTATTATATCATGCATGGCAAAACAATTACACTGCACATCATCTATTCGTCATAACGAATAATATTTATTCGTTATTCGTTCGTATTTACCAAATAGTATTTGGTCAAATTCTCAGATAAATTTATTTATCAGGTTCCGTATCAAAGACGTTTCCATAATCGTTCCCATAAATCTCACCCTACTTTACTTTTCATCATTCCCGTATCAATCAAGGTGAGTCATAGCCCCATTTTCAATAATTGTTTTTTTTAACTCGTTGGGGGAGATACATGCTTACATATACTTTGATAACTTGATAAGTATATGAATAAAATACATGATTCAAATCAATTTCCTAATTGATATTTATTTAATATGGTTTGTGATTTAAGATGTGATATATACAATACTTGACGAAATACTTAATTGAAATACTGATACTTATATGAAAATGATTCCAATTTGATTATTGTGGTATGTGATATATATATTTTACTGGTGAATTACTTGACTGAAATACTGATACTCATATGATAATGTTTCCAATTCGATTATTGTGGTATGTGATATACATGTGTTACTGGCGAAATACTTAAACTGAATTACTGATACTCAAACGATAATATTCCCAAACTGATTACTGTGGTATGATACTTGATTACATGATGTTATTCTGAATAATCCCATTATTACCTTGATATTGTCTAAGTTACCTTATCGCCATAAAGTCCCTCAATCATGGGCCATTAATCACTGTTAAGTGGGCGCGAATATAGTGAACAGATTCGAAACCTGTTAAGGACTGACCTCCTGTCCCACTAATACTTGACGGAATGCCATTTGCAAATGGTTAGTCGTATTAGTCGTGATATACTATATTCGTAGACAAATAGGAATTGGCAAATCACCTATTATTAGAGAGCAAAATTTATCATTGATTTGATAAAACACCTCTTTTGGTTAAGCTTGTGTGTCATGAGGCTTGGGGTAATATCTATAAGGAAATGTATGTTTTCAACATATATTTAGATACAGCTGTATAGGAATTTGACCATACGTGAATTGTATATCTGATTAAATTAGCATCATGAGTTTCCAGCTCATGTTAGGATTATTGATTCCTTATCTGAATGTGATTGAATACTTATATGACTTATTTGTGATTATAGTCAATATACTCAATACTTGTTTCATTACTGTTTGTATTTTATCAATACTAAATAATCCTGAAATCTAACAAAATAAAGGGTTTTCCATAAAACTCTATGAACTCACCAACCTTTATTGTTGGGATTTATACTTAAGTTGATATTGACAAAATATGAAAGATGAAGGACTAAAGAAGATAAAGTGAAGAATGCAAAAGACAAGGGACTTGCTTTACAAAGAAGTTATTACAATTTAGTCATTTGTAGTATTTTGTAACCCTAGTATCTCTATTATATAAAGAGATACAGGGAATAGGTTTTATGTACGTACAAAAGATGTAAACCTAGAAAGGTGTGTGTGTGTAGAGACGTTTTATGGGAAAACGTCTAGGGTGATTAGTGTTAAGCCTCAACGATCTTAGATCGTTGTTAGAGTGTAACCGTGCTACACTTGATCACGTAGCATTGGGGCTTTGGTGTTTGTTAGTGTTAAAGATGATGACGAAGAAACCTTGTAGCAATAATAATGACGTTTTGTTTATTCCGCTGCGTATCGTGTTACTAATCATTATTATTGTGTAATCCCTAGATGAGGTCTAACTAACCTCGAGCTAAAACGATCTATAATATTGCTTTAATGGTATCATCACATTACCTAATTCTCCAGTTGATGAGGTAACTATTGATGTTACTGAGTCATCCTTGAGGAGAATTCTCCAATTGGATGATCTCAATGGTATCATCACATTACCTAATTCAGATATTTTTGCCAATATTGCTTTAATGGGGTATGATACATCTGAACAAAAAGTCACTTTTAGAAAAGGATGTTTTTGTCCCCATTGGAGATTTTTAATTCATACTCTTTTACATTGTCTAAGTCCTAAGAAAACATCTTATGAACAATTTGCATCAACCATGGCTTATCCTTTGGTTTGTTTGGCAACAGATAGGACTTTCAATTTTTCAAAGTTTATTTTTAATAATATGAAAGGCAATGTAAAGAGTCCATATAAATTTTTGATGTATCCAAGGTTTGTGCAAGCAGTGTTAAATGAGTTTCAACTGCACCCTCACAAAAGAATTTATGAACCTTCCACTCTTAAGCCAAAAGTTTTTCAAAATATGTCTAAGGCTTCAGAACTTTGGAATGGGGAGGTTCATCCACTTTTCCCTCAAATGCTTGCTAAAATTTCTCAAGTACAGGGTGAGGATGCACCAATCCCAGTTGCATCTCAAAACACACCCACCATTGTTGTTCCACCAATTCAAAATACCCCTGCAATTACTCACACTTATGAGAGAAGGTCTAAACAGCCAACTTCTCTCATCTCAACACTGCATGTTGCTGAGCCTTTTGGTTTAGGCACAAGCAGTGGTGGTTCAAGGCTTCCTCCTAGTCCAACTAGGGAAGAGCCTGAATTAATGCCTCATGATTCACCTTTCCCAGCAGGTTACACAGTTGGAAGTGATGAAGGCAGTGTGCAACAAAATGAATTGATGGACATTTGTACCAAGTTAGTCAAGCAGGTTCAAGCTCTGGAGAAAGATCTGGCACAGACCAAAGAACAACATGCCACAGAGCTGAATACATTGAAGGCTGAGATTCAAAGATTGCAGATTGAAGTTGAGAATCTCAAGAAGAAAAGATCTCAGGTTGTGTTATCATCATCATCTTCACCTCAGGATGAGTTTTCTGCAAGTTCTACTAAAGTTTTGGGAGATTCTTCCAAACAGGGGAGGAAAACTGATGCAGAGTTTAAAGGGAGGACTACAAATTTTGAAAAAGCATTTGCTGAGCTCAATGATTCTGATAATGCTCAAGCAAAAGATGATGTAGCTAAGACTGAGGGGAGGCAATTGGATGTTGAAGATATGGATGCTGATGCTGGTTTTAATTTTGATGATTTAGTTGGAACTGCTCAACCAATTTCCACTGAAGCAGAACAAGTTCCCACTGATCAACCAATTACCACTGCAAGTGAAAATGTTCCCAATTCTACTCAAGAAGTTACCACTGCAGAGGAAGAAGCTGCCAGAATAAGATCAGTTAAAGGAAAGGCTATTGTAATTGCTTCAGATCATGAGACAAGAAAGATTTCTAAGTATGAACAAGCTCAGATTGATTTTGATGCAAGATTAGCAGAGCAACAACAAGCTGAAGAGTATGAAAGAAAGAAAAAGCTTAAAGAAGATGAAGTTGCTAGCTTTATGGAAGCAACTAGGTTGGATAAACTTGAAGCTGTAATGGCAGAACCTATTTCAAGTGTCTCACCAACTATCATACATGAGAAACCTCCATTATTCACTTATGTGCCTACAGAAGAAGAGATTGACTATTTGATTAATAATGATCAAGTAATCAGGAAGAAGGCTATTGAATTGATTGCAAATACAACCTTGGATGAAGAACAAAGGTCTGCTCAACTTAAAGATTTCATTCAAATGAAGAATCAGCAGGCTCTTGATGAAATCATTGGGGATGTAAGAAAAGGTCAAAAGAAGCCAAGAAAGCTTACAAAGGCACAGATCATTGCTGAGATGAAGACTTTTTGTTGCCATGTTGGTAATATGAAGATGGCTCAATTCAAAGGAATGTCACATGATCAGATTGAAGGAATTTATTACAAGATCAAAAGACAAGATAGTAAATTCATTCCAATGGATCAAGAACCAATAACATTTAAGGCAAAAAGGACTGGAGTGAGTCTTGAATCAAATGAAGCAAAGAAGTTGAAGACTCAGAAATCATCTCAAGTAGAAGAGGGTCCTAGCAAGTTGACAGAAGAGCAAGTTACAAACATGTTGTTTATAGAAACTGATATACTCAATATTGAACCTCTACAATCAAGATATCCAGTAGTTGGTTGGAAAATCTTTTCTGATAGTTTTGGTGTAGCTTGGAAGATCATCAGAACTGGAAGTGTCACAAGTATTTGCAGAAATTTTGAAGATATTGTTAGATCTTGTGATAGAGAAGATTTGGATACTTTGTGGAAAATTGTTCAAGATCAGTTTAAGAAGGATGAACTTGTTGATGTCAAAGCTAAGGAGTTATGGGTTCACTTCAGAAGACTATATGAACCTGACCCAAGTGATAGGTATTGGAGATTTGAAGCTCATAGTACAAGAACTTTGTGGAAATTCTATGATTCAAGTTCTGTGCATCATGTTTCTACTCAAGATGGAGTTGATGTCTTTATGCTGGCTGAGAAAGAATATCCATTGAGAGCTGGAGTATTAACAGTGATGTTGTCAGAGAAGCTTAGGTGCTGGGAAAGAACTGAAGTCATAGATGATTTGCTACAAAGAATTTATGATCAAAGTGTGAGAGCTGATAGAGAGTTAAGAAGAAAAAGATAAGTGTTTGGAAGAATTCCCATATCCTCATGTTTACTGAATACTTGAAGAAACTTATTGATTTATGTATTAATCATAAGTTAGGGGAGGATTGTTGGGAATTATACTAACAGTTACCACGGCTAAGAGAAGATGTTACAACTGCAGAAGATTGTACTTGCAGTGGAAACTCATTACCACTGCAAGAACATATATTACCACTGCTTATTAGATAACTGTTAGGAAATGTTTCTAGATAAATATAGAATAGATCTTGTGTATATCTTATTCTATTAGCATTATACTTATCTTGTAGAAGAGGACTCCTTGTGCTATAAATGGAGATCCTAGGTTAAAGGTTTATGTACGTTTTTCTAGAGCTTCAAGGTGTAACCCTAGTGATATCAAGATCACTCGTATTATTATCATTAATAATATTGGAGCTAATAGTTTTGTTTACATACATTGTTTATATACAACTGTCTTACTCACAATCAAACTTCTAAGTGTTACTAAGTAGATTCCGCATACTTAGTGATATAATTCAAAGTATTAATATAACACAAGTTCAAGGTGTTTAGATCCATCAAGTGGTAATTCAAAGTATCATATATTACTCTGATAAATTAAAATGGTGTAAAAATCAAATATGTCATTCTTTCAAAACCATTATATCTCTTCATAAGATTTTAAATCAAATGATTCACCTTTTATCAAAAAAATTATTTGAATGACAAATAACTTTCAAAACGCTTCTTTTAAGCCATTTTATGAGATTAAAACTTCAATCCTCCCCGTAACACCCAAATTATTTTCCATTGCGACAAACTTAAATTTGGGGGTGTTACAGATTGGCATCAGAGACTTGGTTATAGCGAAACAGATCTAATTTAGATCTGAACTATAACCGTTTTTACAAACAAAATATTTTATAGCCTTACGCTCTCCGTGCCTTCCATCTGCCAGAAAATTATGGAACTTCTAGATAATTTATCCTACAACAACACTCTATTATATTGATATATACTCCTTATCTATTTTAAGTATTATACAAATCCTTCCTAATTGTCTTACTTCCATCTTTATAGATGCGTATGACATACTCTTTCTGTATCCCCAAAAATCCGCGCATAAATTACCTTGTCGATTAGTATGGATGTTAAGTCAGAATCTTAATATGATTTACAATGTCTTAATTTGAATGGATTGGGACGCCCTTTTATTCAAATCAAGAAATTTTACATCATTGAACCATAAGTCTATATTTCCTTAGTTACATAGTTTGGGACGCTTCTCTATGTAAATGACGAAATAAAGATGAATAGGTTTAATTATATCTGAAATAACATGCATATGTGATGAGGCGAAAAATGAACCACTTTTAGGGGGTCATTTAAGCCCGGAATTAAATTTATTTGATCAAATATTGCCCTAAATCGTTCCTTTTGTGATTTTAGGTACTTTGGGAGAGAAATCTGGAAAAGGAAGCAATTCGGACGTTTTTGGAGCATAAAAGTGAAGAAAACGCCAAAGACTTAATTTTCCATGCTGAGAACAGTACCTGACGGCGTCAAGAGCATTTTGGTGACGGCGTCAAGAGTAAAAGTGGTGACGGCCCAGAGAGAACGTGAAGGCGTCACCCAAGGCCGTCATGTGTTAACTTGTCAAAACTTGCGCGCGAAGTAGCTGATATTGTTTTAGTCATAACTTTTGCATACGAACTCGGATTTAGGTGATTCAAAAGCCCAAGCGAAGAGGACGAAGAGATCTACAATTTGGTGAAAAAATGGTCATGACGGCGTCAAGAGTAACGGGCTGACGCCGTCAAGAAGGGCCAACAGAAAACATGCCTATAAATATAACTTCATAACTTCCCTTTTTGTAAGCCATAAACCATAAGGTCGATTCCTGGGTTTAGGTAGGTGTTTTTCCAGTAACTTAGAGGGTTTCAATCACTCCATAAACATCATGTATTGGTTTGTTGATTCTATCTTAATTATGTTTTCCATTATCATTGTTGATTGCTCTTCTTTGATGATGTTTTGCTAATTCACCTTGTGTCTACTTATGATTGTGTGAAACTTGTGTATAATTAATTAGATCTCATTGATTTCTTGTTGATGTTGTGTCTATCTCCATCAATGAGGGGCTTGTTGATGTGTGTGTCTATCTCCATCAATTAAGGCGTGACAACTTCAATAGATCTAGTTGGTTTAGTTTATAATTCTTGTTTCCTATTGATTCTTGTTTTGATTGAATGATTTCGATGTTAGGCTTAAGAAAACTGGCAGATCTCCAAATGGTAACATGCTTGAACGTCTTAGGAAACATGAACCGATGTGCACTAGGTTTTATTGGTTGTATTTAATGCATGAGTAAATTCTAATGACCCCATGTTAGGAGCTTCTTAGCCGGCTCGACATAGGAGTGAAGTAGGCACTCATAGGATTGGGGAGTTAAGTGCGCCACCCCATGAATGGTATTAAGGAATACAACCCGTCAATTAAAACAAGGTTACAATTCAATAGGTAGGATTGGATAGCTAGCAAGGAGTAACATATCATAGGTAGACATGCTTCACTTATCTTGTAGAACCCTAGTTTACTTTTCTTGTTAATTAGTTCAATTAGTAGCTTTTGGGTTAGTTGATTAGCAACTAATTCCGCCCACTCTCCCAATACCCGAGATTTTTACTTGCTTTTCATAAAATATAAAAATACAAAAAGAATCATCCTTCACCTTTAGACCTAGTTAGATTAATTTCAATCCTAACGACACTATTCCTAGCTGAACGATCAATCCCCGGGTACTTGTCACTGTACTATACTACAACGATCAGGTACACTGCCTGGTGGGGGTTGTAAGCTTCTCAAGATCCCTTGAGAGGTAAAGCCTGGTGCGATTCCCACGTATCAAGTTTTTGGCGCCGCAGCCCGAGGAATAGTTATTGTTTAGGTTGAATTTGATTTTTATTAGGTCTACTCATTAGATTTATATCAAGTGAGATTTTTTCTTTTTACTTTGTAGCTTTCTCGCAGTCTATCTTTTCTTTGTGATTTTGTTTGTAATTTGCTTCAAATGGACTTTACACTTAGACTTCTAAGATTGCAAGATAGGGTTTAGCGGCTAACACACCAAAGAGTTCAAAATACCTCATTTAGAGACACCTATGAATCATATGAGCCTTCACCTAGGATAGATTCTTATGAACAACCTCTATTTTTAAGATCTAGTTTTAGTGAGGCCAATAGGAAATGCGACCTAGTTTGCCAAGGAATTATGGAGAGAGCCATTGCAACAAATCATAAGTTGGATGAAGCACTAGGTTTGCTATTATCACTACCTAAGAAAACAATTGAGGAGGATTTAGCCGAGCATGATCACATTGATCAAAAAGACCTAGGTTTTATGATCGATGATGATGAATCTCAAGAAATAGATGATGAATCTCTTGAGCAATTTGTATATAGCAGTCAGAATATTGAAGATGATCCTTATGATTCGGAGATAGAAGTTGAGATGCCTAGAGAAGCACGTGAGATACTTAGGAGAATGTTAGGGCTAGATTATAATAAAACACATGTTGAGGATATAGGTGATATTAACACATGGAATGATGAGGTAAATAACATAAGCCCACAAAATACTCAACCATCATTTGAGGCACACACACACCGCCCGTTACTTACCCGGAAGAAGTAGAAGAAACTTTAGGAATTCCGATGGAGGTAGAACCCTTGGACCAGGCACCACTTGAGGATATAGGTTTGAACACTTGTAGTGATAACCTTACTCCTAGTTCTAGGGAATTTCCTAGTGTTGATGAACCGGAACCTCAATCTTTACACACCTTTCTATCCTTAGATATATTTCTAGGAGACAAAAGAGGAACCGACCCACCCATCAACCAATATTATCCGGGTAGTTTTAGGATGAAGGAAGCCATTCACTCACCCCCTTCACCTCACGTGGCATATTCACACCCTAAGGGTGTGTATCGCTACTTTCACCCACACTTGATCCTAAGTGTAGGGAAAACCTCCCCTATTTTCGTTAAATAAGGGTAGAGTCAGGCTCGTGACTTGAACAAAAACAAGCGCTTCTTGGGAGGTAACCCATGTTTTGTGTGTTTTTATTTGTTTGTTTGTTTGTTTGTTTGATTTTATTTGTTTCCGTATGCATGTTTTATTTTTATTGTTTGTGGCTCATGTTTCAAAGTAAATTGTGAAAATGCTTTATTTTGTTTTTAACTTCGTCTTAATTGCATATAAAGGTATTTTGCAAAAGATAAGTGTAAGGGAGATCCAAATTTGTTTATAAGAACGAAATTGAGCATGAACCACAACAATAATAAATAGACATGTGTATTAGTACTTGTTAGAGTCAAATGCTTGTATCGAGTCATAATGATGTTTTGCAGGATTTTCCAGGAAGTAGGACGAAGTTTTTCCAGAAATTTTCCGGAAACTTAACATAAAGATTTCTGCAGGCCACTTCTGACGGCGTCATGAGTTTACTCTTGACGACGTCATGTGTAAAATTCTGGAAATTTTGCTAGTTTTGTTTATACCGGAAGTCTTAAAGTTTTTGTTAATTCTTTAGTTTTATAAACTCTAGGGAATCTGCAAACATTCATTCCATAAGCATTATATCTTTAATTGTTTTGTTTTTATTCCTAAGTCTGGAATTACATCTAGTTGTGAGTTTTCTTTGTTCGGATTGATGCTTTGGGTTTTTGTGTTTGTTTTCTCAGGTTTAACAGGTTATGTATGACAAGAAGATGATTTATATTCTGGAAGGGAAGCTTTGATTGTTCATTTTCTTGGAGGAAGATCTAACCTGGCCACCTTATTATCCATACCGAGCGAATCAGGGGAGTATTTGATTTCATTCATTTTACTTATTTCACTTTTACATTCTTTACTTGAACATTGGGGACAATGTTCATCCTAATTGTAAGGGGAGGGTAAAATGATGATACCTTACAGATACACTTTCGCTTAAGTTTGTTTGTTTGATTGTAGATGTGTAATAAAACTATGAGAAATACTTGTTAGTGTAATTTTAGCGCCAAATTTAAAATTTTTTACAACATTTAGGAGTGAAACTTTAGCCATAGCAAGCGTCTCATGGATAGGAGATTGTATGACTAGCACATAACCGTACCATTCAGAAAAATTTTCCACCCAAATATGTGAGGTTCGCCTTTAGATTTGATAGGAAAAACATTTACTATTAGTGCTTATGAGTGTACCGGTAGCATTTAGATTCTAGAACATGCATTAGTGATGCATCCCGAGACCGCTAGTGAGACTACATTCGTGTAGTAGGATTTACTACATGATAAGAGGCATTATGATCACCCTTGTGTTAAACCCGTATCATAATTACTTGGCTAGTTAAGTCAATTAATTTTTCCCACACCCTTAGCGTTGTACTCATTTTTAGTACACGAAACCCCTAGTACACCCCTCCGAGCCTATCTTTTCGTTTCTAACTTTAAGCATCTTACTTAAAGGAAGAATTTGTTATACCCCACTTAAATGTACACCCAAATCGCCTTAGCCTTCCGTGTATGCGCTCATCTTTAGTGCATTATTGTTATTTGTTAAACCCTAAGTTAACTATCTAATTGATTACATGGTTGCTAAGTCGAGTCATATCTTGTACATATTGTTTTGGGACAATTGGAACTCATGGGTAAAGTACTTGTGTTATGGAGTAATGGGGAAGAACATCATATATTACCTCCATATGTACGTTAATCTTAAAAGTACTCCAAGTGTTTTGATTTTCTTAATTCGAGTCATTAGATTAGTTTATTGTAAAGTATGTAAAAATTCAAGTGTAAGGGGAATGTTCATTCCCTATGATGTATTATTTTGGATGGTAGGGTAAGAGTGTATGAAAAAAAAAAAAAAAAAAAAAAAATCGAAAAATCAAGAAAAAGAAAAAAAAAATAGAAAAAGGAAAAGAGAAAAAACATACGAACTACCATCCCTTTTTATTTCTATATTTATTTTATGTTTTTGTTATTTTTCATTTATTAGCTTAAGTCGAGTCTAGTCTTGGCTTAGCAACGCCCTATTGTACATGTAATTAACTAAGATTGTTAGCTCGCCACCAGTAAAAACTTCCTTTATCCAACAAAACCGTGTATTACATATCTCTAGACCTAACGTTACAACCCTTTAAAAGACCTCTTTGATAGTTTATCCTAGGTGCTTACGCCATGTGGTGGAGGTTTGATCCTTTCCCAAGCCTATGGTAATCTATTTTGCTATGACAGGTAGTGAGAGATATCTTCCGTTTCCATATTGTAATTTATACTTTATTACACCCGAGAGATGTGAGTATCTAAACACTATTTGTGAGGTGCTAGTGTATGACCTCCGTGCTTCTCTTTGGTCTTTAGTGGAACGATTATTTGTTGTAATTACTTTTATATTAGTGTTAAATGACCCCTAACTTGTATTTTGAGTAGAATAAAAGCGCATTTGCTTGAGGACAAGCAAATCTCAAGTGTAAGGGTATATGATGAGGCAAAAAATGAACCACTTTTAGGGGGTCATTTAAGCCCGGAATTGAATTTATTTGATCAAATATTGCCCTAAATCGTTTCTTTTGTGATTTTAGGTACTTTGGGAGAGAAATCTGGAAAATGAAGCAATTCGGACGTTTTTGGAGCATAAAAGTGAAGAAAACGCCAAAGACTTAATTTTCCATGCTGAGAACAGTACCTGACGGCGTCAAGAGCATTTTGGTGACGGCGTCAAGAGTAAAAGTGGTGACGGCCCAGAGAGAACGTGAAGGCGTCACCCAAGGCCGTCACGTGTTAACTTGTCAAAACTTGCGCGCGAAGTAGCTGATCTTGTTTTGGTCATAACTTTTGCATACGAACTCGGATTTAGGTGATTCAAAAGCCCAAGCGAAGAGGACGAAGAGATCTACAATTTGGTGAAAAAATGGTCATGACGGCGTCAAGAGTAACGGGCTGACGCCGTCAAGAAGGGCCGACAGAAAACATGCCTATAAATATATCTTCATAACTTCACTTTTTGTAAGCCATAAACCCTAAGGTCGATTCCTGGGTTTAGGTAGGTGTTTTTCCAGCAACTTAGAGGGTTTCAATCACTCCATAAACATCATGTATTGGTTTGTTGATTCTATCTTAATTATGTTTTCCTTTATCATTGTTGATTGCTCTTTTTTGATGATGTTTTGCTAATTCACCTTGTGTCTACTTATGATTGTGTGAAACTTGTGTATAATTAATTAGATCTCATTGATTTCTTGTTGATGTTGTGTCTATCTCCATCAATGAGGGGCTTGTTGATGTGTGTGTCTATCTCCATCAATTAAGGCGTGACAACTTCAATAGATCTAGTTGGTTTAGTTTATAATTCTTGTTTCCTATTGATTCTTGTTTTGATTGAATGATTTCGATGTTAGGCTTAAGAAAACTGGCAGATCTCCAAATGGTAACATGCTTGAACGTCTTAGGAAACATGAACCGATGTGCACTAGGTTTTATTGGTTGTATTTAATGCATGAGTAAATTCTAATGACCCCATGTTAGGAGCTTCTTAGCCGGCTCGACATAGGAGTGAAGTAGGCACTCATAGGATTGGGGAGTTAAGTGCGCCACCCCATGAATGGTATTAAGGAATACAACCCGTCAATTAAAACAAGGTTACAATTCAATAGGTAGGATTGGATAGCTAGCAAGGAGTAACATATCATAGGTAGACATGCTTCACTTATCTTGTAGAACCCTAGTTTACTTTTCTTGTTAATTAGTTCAATTAGTAGCTTTTGGGTTAGTTGATTAGCAACTAATTCCGCCCACTCTCCCAATACCCGAGATTTTTACTTGCTTTTCATAAAATATAAAAATACAAAAAGAATCATCCTTCACCTTTAGACCTAGTTAGATTAATTTCAATCCTAACGACACTATTCCTAGCTGAACGATCAATCCCCCGGTACTTGTCACTATACTATAATACAACGATCAGGTACACTGCCTGGTGGGGGTTGTAAGCTTCTCAAGATTCCTTGAGAGGTAAAGCCTGGTGCGATTCCCACGTATCAATATGAAACCAAGAACCACTAAATTTCATTAGAAACCCCGTATATCGAAACACCACGATACAATTAGCATTGGTAATGCTATTGTTACAAATATCACTAGGTAAGGCATAGAAAAACCAATTGGTTGACTTGTGATTGATGCCAAAGCAGTCAGATATTATTGACCAAGGTCAACAAGTCAAAGACAGCCTAGAATCAATACTCTGTGGATAGTATAGTGTTTCCCCGGGTCGTTAAAGTCCCAGCGAGATTGAAATGGTGCTTTTGAGAATCGTTTTTGAGAAAGTGGCACTGAGGACAGTAGCCAGATGATGTGGAATTGATATTGCTACTGTTATATTGGTATTTGTACACAGATATAATATTCACAAAAATCAGATAACAGATATATGCACGTATTCACAATTCAGATTTACGCAATCGGACTGAAAAAGTGGGTTTTGGTATTTAACAAACTACAGGGGGTGCTTTTGACACTTTTTGAAACTTAAAATTAAAAATGAAAAATGAAATTATGAAAATGATTAAAATACTATTTCAATATTATTTAATTAATTAAACTATTTAAAATCTAAATTAAAACCTAATTTAAATTAACTAATAATTATAACTATTACAATAAGAAAAATAGAAAATGAACAGTAGAATTTCAAAATATATTTTCTAAAAGTCTATTATACTATATTAAAGCTAGGAAAAATATAAAAATTAAGTTTTACTTTATAAAAACTAAATAAGCTATTTAATACTTAATATTAGTTAATAATTAAGAAAACTAAAATTAAATCTAATAAATACTAAATGACATAATAAAAATCTGAAAAATTTATTAAAATTACTTTACTATATAAGGTATTTAATAAACATATAAAAATACTAAATACTTAATTAAAATCTAAAAATTAAAATTAAAATTAAATTGAATTAAATAGAAACTATCACTTATTTTAAACTTGATTTTTTTGGATTTTTCTTTTACAAACTAACTTTACCACTGAAAATAGAAAACTTTTGTAAAACCACTTTTGAAAATAGCTTATAAATAAGCTGTAACACCCCCTTGGCTTATACAGTTGACTTTGGTTGACTGTTTGGTCAAATGAGGTCAAATGAGTGAAGGTGGGGTCCACAATGGTAAAAATGAGTACAATAAAGTTCAACAAACTCACATAAGCCAGGAACAACAAGAATTAAGCACAAATAATCTGGATGAGATGAAATAAGCACTTTGCAAATTTGAAACTGAACTCAGATTGGGGACAGACTTTGGGGGCTAAACTAGGTGGGGTCCACTGATCTAAGGGTCAAACTATTGGTCAAGTTTTGTTCCCTGGTAGGAGGGGGTTGGGAGAACCCAATTACTAGGTGTAGGGACCACTGTGGTGGCCACAATGAGCCACCAAAGTAGGTGTGGTGGACTGGTTTCTGCTGAACAGGGTAGGGGGTTGCCCTGCAGCCCTCTTTTGAGGGTTGTGGGGCCCACAGATAAAATGGCAAAAATACAGTGAAGGTGGGATTATGAAGTTGAGGTGGGGTGTTACAAATCCTCAAAAGCTCAAGGCTTGAGACCTAACTATAAATTCACAAAAATTCTGCCCATTTTGGCAAAATCACAAACATACAACTTTGACTTTTAAATGAAAACTTGTGTTTTTGACTTTTTTGGATTTCTAATGATTCTAATTAACTTAAAACATGATGTTGAGCTAAAATAAAGTTACTCTAATCTAAATCTACAAGTTTAGAGCTACTGTGAATGGTTTTGGGAACTAAATGTGTAACAGTTAACTCCTAGGTGGGGGTTAGGAATGGTTTTGACTTTTTGCAAACTGAGGTGTGGTTTTTAAAGCTTACATGACCTGTTATTACCTAATGAAGCATGTATTAACTAAACAAAACCTCAGAAACCTCCTAGATTGCCTTGAGTCAAGCTGATCCAAACACCCCTTATGTTACTGAAAATGGGAGTTTATGAAGCAGTGTGATAAGTGAAACCATGAAATTGATTATAGAACTTATACTCACCTATGTTGAACCTAAATAAGCATATTTTAACAACTAACAAGAGCTTATGCTACTGAGATGAAAATAAGAACAATAATAATAAACATAGGAAAAGAGACTTACAATGAGCTTTGTGCTCAAACTAACAAATGGACTTCCAATCCTTAACCTACAGCTTACCCAAGCTCTAAACCAACTTCCATTTAGCTTAACCTTGCTCCCTTCATCTTCTTTCTGCCTTTTTAATTCTCTCTATTTATTTGTATTTTTAGATTTTTTTTTTTTTTTTGTAAACCTGAATTAAACTGAACTTGAGGATTAATAAGCTTATAAAAGCCTATCAAAGACTGAAATGAAATGAGAAGATCAATAAACACTAGCTTATAACAATTTTAAAAGCAGAATTGATTTTTCACTAAAAATAGCAAATACTGAATTTGTGAAGAAAACTTGAGATTAAGACTTAAATAGACTGAAATTGCATTAAAAAGATTGAGTACAACAACTTTAAAGTTAAAATTACAATTTAAAGAGGAATTAAGCTACTACGATTATATTATACTAAACTACACTACTAACTACTCTAATACTAATCTTCCACTGCTCCTTCTTCTCTTTATAGCCTCCCAGAGTGTCATGTGGGTCCCACTGGAGCTTTCCCACCAACTTGGTTGCATTATGGTTCACTTTTGCTCACTTTCCAAATTTGTCGGGAAAGGATTTTTAAGCAATTGGGGGTCTGAGGTGCAATTGGGGAGGGAATGGATGTGATTGGATGTTGGGAAGTGTGAGGGGAGAGGATAAGGGTGGTGGTGCAGAGTGCAAGTGGTGCAAGGGGGGGGGGAATACCAGGGATGAGGGGGTGGTATTGGCTGTGGTGGGAAAGGTGGGTTTGACTGGGTTGACCAAAGGGACGGGGTGGTTTTTATTAAAGAGTGGGAGTGGGCTTGGTTGGGCTGTGGTGGGCTTAGGTTTAGTTGATTGGATTGGTTTAGGTTTTAGATAATAATAAGGGTCCGGATTTGGTTTTAGTTTTTTAGGAAATCACAAGGACCATTATGTAATTAGGTGAAAGTGAGGGACTGAAAATGGCATTTTTCCAAAGATCATCATAAGGACCATATTTGTCATTCATGAATAGTACAAAGGCCATTTTTGATAATTTCCCATTTTTATTCCCGGGGACCTTTTCTGCCAAACTTTCAAACTTCGGGGACCAAACGTGTAATTTCACCAACTTTCTAACCAAGGACCAAACCTGCCATAAAAGATTAGTATACGGACAAAATTTGTTTTTCTCAAAGTTTTAATATCCCAGGGACCATTTTTGACAATTTTCCAAAGTTCAGGGACTAAACTTGACATTTTGTGAAAGTTTGCACCAAAGGATTATTTGTGTAACTTTTTGATTCATATGGACCTTTGGTGACTTTTTCAAGTTTTTAGAACAACCAGGGACTATATTTGACAATTTTTGAAACTTGAGGGACTGAAACTGCCAATTATGCAAACTTTGTGCGTTTTTCATCTGTTTTTGACATTTTTGCATTTGAAACATGTAAAACACATTCCTGGGATATTTTCACTATTTTGATTCAATATTGAGTGTTTTTAGATGTTTTGGCAGCTCAGAAAAGGTAAAAATGATGAGTATTTACACACTCATCAATCCCCCACACTAAAACATTGCTAGTCCCTAGCAATCTTTTGAGAAAAACTTGATGGATTTGAAAAACTCTACCAAAAGCCATCACTTCTGGAGTAGCCAGGTGTAAGAACTGTGGCACACCTGATAACCGTGTGATTTTGAGCAAACCACCAGCTGTCAACGGATTTGATTAGTCTTTACCAAAAGCCGTTTGCTTCTGAACTAGCCAGCATCTTGATGGACTAAGTCAACATCTTGGTGAGCTGATTACCAATTATGGATTTTCCACGGCCTTTACCACAAGCCATAATCTTGCGGGCTAGCCAACTCATTTGTTTTTGGGGAGTTGAGGAACCATACAATTTTTGGCAAATTGCAAGCCATCAACGGATTTGAGATGTCTTTACCAAGAGCCGTTTGCTCCTGGACTAGCCAATCCATTTGTCGGTTAGACTTTGGTGGACTGATTACCACAAAAATTTTGAGCTTTAGTGAAAAATTTTTGAAAATTTTGGTCAAAAACGGGGGTACTAGATAGTAAAATGTGATAAAATTCGCTAGAATAGCGAATACCCACCCCCCCCCCCCCCCCCCCCCCCCCCCCCGCACACACTAAGCATGAATATTGTCCTCAATATTCAAAGTCCCGGCTATTATGCCGACTCTTGGAACGTAAAAGGGCAATATTACAAGCTAAATGTGGAAACACAATTTTGTTTTTCACTTTTGTAATCACAACATGGGGGACTCCCCCACACTTAGGGTGAAAACCCTATAAGCATGCTACTGTTTTTGTTTACCGAGTCGCTAGCTTGACTCGACCCCGAATTTATTAGTCCTTGGGGAAGCATGATGTGGAAGAACTTTCATTCAAGATGTTTGGATAAACATTTGAAGCACGTGAAAGTTCCACACCGATGAGACATAGTCCCGGCTCAAAATAGTGGTCAATGAAAATGCCGGGATCAAAGATAGTGTCTTCATTTCCAAAGGAGTGAAGAACAAGAGAAGTCACCCTGTAGGTGAAGAAAAGGAAGAAAACCATGATGAAAATCATTATAGGATTTTCTTCCTCGAGAGCAGGCTCCGTAGCCTGAGTTTGGATTTCAAAGGGTAAGCTCGTAAACATCCCGGGAGGGTGGGTGGGAATTTGCATATTCTCAAGATTGAGTGCATCTCCCCCCGGGTCATCATACTCTGGAGGAGTCATGATATGAGTGAGTTCACAGGAGAACTCATCAAATGTGAATGAATCATATTCTGGAGGAGAACTCATCGAAGGTAAATGATTCATAATCAGGGAGAGAATTATGAGAATGAGAAGTGGTACTGCCACTAATCTTCTCTCCCACAGGATCAAAAGTAAAGGCTTCAAATTCCGGTATAGGGTCATCGGAGAGAATGTCACTATCCTCTATGGGGATAGGAGATGAAATAGGTTTCTCTTTGAAAGCCTCGATTTTAGAAATGAGGAGATTGACTTTCATTAATGTTGCACGAAGTGCTCCATCTTTGATTTCATTGTCAATCTCATCATTCTCTTCTTCTAAGCTAACTAGCTCAGAAGGCAATCCTTCCACATGACTGATGTCTCCAGAAGATAAAGAATTTTCATCAGCATGTGAAGTACTAAGCTCGATGTTGGGATTAGAGTTTAAAAGATTTTCAGTTTCTCCCACATCGGCTTCAAGATCAAGGAGACCATCATCATTTCCCAAAGGAAGTGGATTGATGTGAGTAAGTTCGTTTGTGAACTCCTCAATAAGATGGTCAACATCCGAATGAGGCAGTGGTGCCTCTTCATACTCAACTTCTCCATATGATGTGCAATCATCATTAAAATCGGAGAAAGTCTCAAAATGATCTTTTGGATTTTCAGGGTGAGAAAGTAGATCACACACATGATCAAAAGTTCTCTGTGACTCTCTTGGGTTTGGGACAAGGATCACAGCACTAGACTTTATTAATTCGTCCGATTCCTTATTAGGAACAGTGCTAAGATGCTCATCCCCCCATGATTAGAGAGTGAGTGTGAACTTCGGGTGTGATAACAGCAGACTGAGGGAGTTGAGAAGGACTAGCAGTCATGGTTTCTTCAAGTTCCATGATTTCTACTGCTAGTGATTCAATCATATTCTTTTCTCCCTGTATTTCTACTGAAGCAGTTTCAACTGAAGTTGAATCAAGAGGTTTCTCAGATATCTTTGGGATTAGAACAAGGTCATCAATTTCCTCAAGAGGATTGCTTTTGACTTCCTTGTCCCCCATTGGCAAGATATCTGAAGTTTTCTTAGGTTTTACCTCTTGAAATGGCTCATCCTCATCACTTTCATCCTCAAAATAAAATGAGTTAACAGGAGGCTTTTGTTTTCTAAGAATCAAATCCTTAAGACAGTTTATACTATCTTGAATGGTCTTGCTGAATTGAGTTTGATTCATAATAAATTCAGCTCTAGCTAACTCGTCTTGAGGCGGTGGTTGAGGGTTTGTGTTGTGAGGGCTGGTTAAAACCAAATTCATGATTGTTACAAGGAACCTGTTCATAGACAAACTGATCCCTAATTTGACAATCAGAGCTGTAGTGAGGGCCACCACAATACTCACAACAGTAAAACTGTTGAGTCTGGCTTGGTGTATTTTGATACGAAGCATTATTGAGATTTGGATAATATGATTCTTGCTCGTATGAATGTGATGGGTAGTTGGAAAAATTTGAGGAGTTGTTGAATGAGTTTTGATTAGGGTCATAAGCAAATAAATTACTCGACCCACAAAACAAACAACTCCCGTCACGAATATCGTTACCACATTGTACACATGTACACCAATGACATGGAAAATCGAAAAGCGGCTCACCACAACCAACACAAGGAATAAAAGCCGGAGGTGGGACAAGTGGTGTGCTCTTAGAGCTAGCAATTTCCACCACTTCCGTTATAGTCTCGGGTTTTTGTTTTTGATAAACGTGAAGATTGGGTAAGTCGTTCTTTTCAGTCACTGCCCTAAGCTCTGTACGTTTGCTTGACAAACTTTTAACCGTAAACCGTGTAAGGTTAGGATCAATTCTTGACAATTTAGGAGAAATTGTGAGCTTAGGGGAAAGTACCCGGGTCCTTTGTCATCCCGGTTTCATGATCCCTTTCCCTCACTAGAGAGGGAATAGGAATCGATGGTCCATCATAATCGACACGACATCTCAATATCTTTGACAAGGCCATAAGTTTTTCAATGTTGCTCTCATAGGCCCTTTGTTCAAAGAAATCGTCATCGAGAGATGCAATTAGAATCAATTATGGGACAAGTGGAAGAAGTGAGAATAAAAAAGATAGAGGGTAAAGGGATGAAGAATCAAAAAGGTGAGAGGGTAAAGGTGAATATTTTTGGTCTTTTTGAGAAACATGTTTAGTGCACATGCACCAAAAACAACTTTTCAAAACAAATTCGAGGCAAAACCACAGTGAACTTAAACCAGAAATCACAAGTGAATGGCTTCTTTAAAAAAAGGTACACCACTCACAGGCATATAAAGGCAAGTTTTAATCTTAAGTTTGGGAACTTATTATGGGTTTATTAATTAATTTGAAAAACTGCTTTAGGCTTATGGGTGTGTGTGCAGAAAACTTGGGAAATATTTTTGGAACTGATTCGTTAACCGAAATCGTCCCTTTAAGATTACTCGCAGGCTGGCGGGAGGAAAGAATGGATTCCTCTTCAGTTCGCAATTTAATGTCAGAACTTACCTTAAACCAACTGTTTCAGGATGTAATCTTAAAGGAAACGAAGTAATTTAACTTCACAGTTTGTTTTGTTGTTTTTAATTTTTTTTGGTGTTTTTAACACTTCAGGAAAAGTGTCAATGAACGTTTTTGATATGATAATATTTTTACAAAAACTTTTTACAAATTTGTGTGAAATTTGTACAGGGAGGGTTTTGAAAACCACTAAACTTAAAACGATTTTGTAAAACACGCAACAACCTCCCCGGCAGCGGCGCCAAATTTTGATTGATGCCAAAGCAGTCAGATATTATTGACCAAGGTCAACAAGTCAAAGACAGCCTAGAATCAATACTCCGTGGATAGTATAGTGTTTCCCCGGGTCGTTAAAGTCCCAGCGAGATTGAAATGGTGCTTTGGAAATCGTTTTTGAGAAAGTGGCACTGAGGACAGTAGAAAATTAAGATACAATTTATAAAACTACATAACCATCACAGGAATCCTACAAAATTATAAAAACTCTAAAAATTAAGTTTTAAGATTAATCCACTAATTATTTACCTTTTAATTACTTTAATTCTAATTTAAACAATTAAAATAAGAAAAATAGAAAATGAACAGTAGAATTTCAAAATATATTTTCTAAAAGTCTATTATACTATATTAAAGCTAGGAAAAATATAAAAATTAAGTTTTACTTTATAAAAACTTTGATTGGGTCTAAACCGTCAGATATTATTGACCAAGGTCAACAAGTCAAAGACAGCCCCGTCCCAATACTCCGTGGATAGTATAGTGTTTCCCCGGGTCGTTAAAGTCCTAGCGAGATTGAAATGGTGCATTGGAAATCGTTTTTGAGAAAGTGGCACTGAGGACAGTAGCCAGATGATGTGGAGTTGATATTGCTACTGTTATTTTGGTATTTGTACACAGATATAATATTCACAAAAATCAGATATACAATTATATGCACGTATTCACAATTCAGGTTTACGCAATCGGACTGAAAAAGTGGGATTTTGGTATTTAACAAACTACAGGGGGTGCTTTTGACACTTTTTAAAACTTAAAACTAAAAATGAAAATGAAATTGTGAAAATGATTAAAATACTATTTATATATTATTTAATTAATAAAACTATTTAAAAACTAAATTAAAATCTAATTTAAATTAACTAATAATTATAACTATTACAAATTAAACTAAAAAGTTGCAAAAACAATTTCTAAACTTAAATTAGAACTTGAAGAAAGTATAAAAAATAAAAATAAATATTTTTGTCTTTTTATGGGTTTTTTATAAATTGAAAACTATTTAACTTAATTAAACTGATTAAACTACTTTTAATTAATATTAATACTAAATTAACTTAGAAAATTTAGATAAAATTTATAAAATTACTTAACCATCACAGGAATCCTACAAAATTATAAAAACTCTAAAAATTAAGTTTTAAGATTAATCCACTAATTATTTACCTTTTAATTACTTTAATTCTAATTTAAACAATTAAAATAAGAAAAATGGAAAATGAACAGTAGAAATTCAAAATATATTTTCTAAAAACCTATTATACTATATTAGAGCTAGGAAAAATATAAAAACTAAGTTTTACTTTATAAAAACTAAATATGAGATTTAATTCTTAATATTAATTAATAATTAAGAAAACTAAAATTAAATCTAATAAATATCAAATGACAAAATAAAAATCTGAAAAATTTATTAAAATTACTTTACTATATAAGGTATTTAATAAAAATATAAAATTGACAAGTACTTAATAAAAATCTAAAAATGCAAAATCAAATTTAAATTACATTAAATAGAAACTATCACTTAATTTTAAATTAACTTTTTTTTTTGGATTTTTCTTTTACAAACTTGTTTTACACCTAAAAACAAAGACTTTTAATGAAAACAACTATTTTAGAACTTAGAAATAAGCTGTGCACACCCCCTTTAGCTTATCAGTTTGACTTTAGTTGACCAACAAGGCAAATAAGCTCAAAAGACTGAATGTGGGGTCCACAAAGGCAAAACTAGGTACAAGTAATCACAATAGACTAAAATAAGCCAGAAACAATAAGCAATAAGCACCAATAAGCTAAATGAGACAAAATAAGCACTTAAGCAACTGAAAATCTCACAGAATGGGGACAAACTTATGGTGGTGATTTAGGTGGGGTCCACTGACCACTAGGTCAAACTTTTGGTCAATTGTTGTTCCCTGGTAGGAGGGGAGTTGGGAGAACCAAATTTGAAACACTAGGACCCACTAAGGTGGTCACAAACCACCACCAAAGGTGGTGGTGTGGAGTGTGTCTGCTGGTGCAGGGCAACCACTCAGCCCTGCAGCCCTCTTTGGAGGGTTGTGGGGCCCACAAAGAAATTCCTAAAAATATAATAACTATGGGATTTTAAAGCTGAGGTGGTGTACTACAAGTCCTACAAATCTGAGATCCTAAAACTAATTGCTAAATTCACAATAATTCTTTCTATTTTTGGTTTTTTCTGGGAAACTAACTTTTGACTTTTTAAGAAAACTTGAAAGGTTGACTTTCTTGCGATTCTAATGGTTCTAGTTCACTGAGAAAGTGATATTAGACTTAAATGAGACTTGCTAGAACTAAAGTGACAACTATTGAGCAAGTTTGAATGGTTGTGGTACCTAAAATCCTAACAGTCAACAGTAAAGTTGAGATTTAAGACAAATTTGACTTTTCACCAAAAGAACCAAGTAAACATTGACCTATATGAACTACTTGTGCTTACTGAATCATGTCTCAACCAGTGCTACCCTCAAGAACCATCAATCTCACATTGTAACCAGTAAATCCAAACACTACCTTAATTATGAACTGTTTTGATTTTGGAAGCTAGTGACCAAACTACACCTTGAAACCAACAACTAACACCCTACTGAGTTATATTTAACATAAATAAGCAAATGTAAACAACATTTAACAGCTAAGACAGCTTGACACAAGTTATGCACTAGTTACTAATAAAATACAATAACAAGCAACTAAGAAATCTGGCAGGTTAAACCAACTTAAAGCACTATAAACTAACTCACATTGACCATTAAAGCATAAAAACACAGTATAGCAATAATCTAAACAGTAAACTAAGCAAATACAAAAATTGGAAATTAAATTAGAACTTACAAAGCAACTCAGTGTGATCCAAACCAACAACTAAGAATACTACTGACCTAACACCTCCCTTGAGGTACTAAAACCTTGAAATTCCAGAAGCACCCTTGATTCTTTCTTCTTCTTCTTCTTCCTTTTCTGATTTTTATATATATATTTTTTTCTTTTATTTTTGAGACTTTTTTCTGAATTCTAAACTTAAACTATCCCCAACTATTTGAAAACTTTAAAAAGCTTATATGGGACTGAATTGAGCTTAAACAATCTGAAATAACAATAATTAACAATGCTCATATGAATTTGTCAATTTCACATGAATTTTGCTAATCATGAATTTAATAAAGAAAGCTGAGATTAAAGGTTAAATAAAGCTTGAATTACATTAATATAAGTGAGTACAACTTAATTGAACTGAAAATTACAATTGAAAAGGGAGAATCACTACCTACGATTAAACTAAAACTACAACTACCTAATTACTTCATCACTTCTGCTCTTCTTTGTCTTTATAGCATCCCAGAGGGTTTGTGGGTCCCACAGGGTCAAATCCCACCAAGTTGTTTGGCTTTTGGATAACCTTTTCTTCCTTTGCAATTTTGGCGGGAAATTATTTTTTTATGCAATTTGGGTCTGTGACAGGGCCCTGGGGGGGGGGGTTGAGGTGATAGGTTCTTGGGTTGTGTGAGGGGAGAGGATAAGGGTGGTGGTTGGTCAAGTGGTGCAAGGGGGGGAGGGAAATACCAGGTGTGGGAGTGGTGGTATTGACAGGGGTGGTTTTAGTGGGAAGGGTGGGTTTGACCGGAGTCAAACCTGGGGATGGTTTATTTAAAACGGTTCTTTGGGATTTTTGGGCTCAGAGGTGGGCTGGGTTAGGATAAATAAAAGGGTAGGGAGTGGGCTGGTTGTGTTGGACTGAATTTGGTTTTGGTATTTTTGGGTTTATTCAATTTAGGGTCCGGTTGGTTTAAGAAATTAGTAACAAGGACTTCTTTTGTAATTCCTGAATTCTTGAAGGGCTAAACCTGCAACTTTACAAAAGTTATCACAAGGACTAATATTGCCAAGTTAGATAAATCAAAGGACCACAATTACAATTTTTCAAATTTGAAACACCGGGGACCAAATATGCCAAATTCCAAACTACAGGGACCATTTGTGTAATTTTTCTCAAAGTTTTTACCCCAGGATCGTTTTTGACGATTTTTGACTTTTAAATGCCTTGGGATGATTTTTATTTCGTTTTAAAACCTTCAGGGACTAGTTTTGTCAATTTTTGAAACTTGAGGGACTGAAACTGCCAATTGTGCAAACTTTGTTCGTTTTTCATCTGTTTTTGATTGTTTTGCATTTGAAACATATAAAACACATTCCTGTGATATTTTTACTATTTTGATACAATATTGAGTGTTTTTAGATGTTTTGGCAGCTCAGAAAAGGTAAAAATGATGAGTATTTACACACTCATCAATCCCCCACACTAAAACATTGCTAGTCCCTAGCAATCTTTTGAGAAAAAACTTGATGGATTTGAAAAACTCTTTACCAAAAGCCATCACTTCTGGAGTAGCCAGGTGTAAAAACTGTGGCACACCTGATAACCGTGTGATTTTGAGCAAACCACCAACTGTCAACGGATTTGATTAGTCGTTACCAAAAGCCGTTTGCTTCTGGACTAGCCAACTCTTGATGGAATAGTCAACATCTTGGTGAGCTGATTACCAATTATGGATTTTCCACGGGCTTTACCACAAGCCATAATCTTGCGGGCTAGCCAACTCATTTGTTTTTGGGGAGCTGAGGAACCATACAATTTTTGGCAAATCGCAAGCCATCAACGGGTTTGAGATGTCTTTACCAAGAGCCGTTTGCTCCTGGACTAGCCAATCCCTTTGTCATTTAGACTTTGGCGGACTGATTACCACAAAAAATTTTGAACTTTAGTGAAAAATTTTTGAAAAATTTTGGTCAAAAACGGGGTTATAAGATAGTAAAATATGATAAAATTCGCTAGAATATCGAATACCCCCCCACACTTAGCATGAATATTATCCTCAATATTCAAAGTCCCGGCTATTATGCCGATTCCTTGAACGTAAAAGAGCAACATTACAAGCTAAACGTGGAAACACAATTTTGTTTTTCACTTTTGTAATCATAGCATGGGGGACTCCCCCACACTTAGGGTGAAAACCCTATAAGCATGCTACTATTTTTGTTTACCGAGTCGCTAGCTTGACTCGACCCCGAATTCATTAGTCCTTGGGGAAGCATGATGTGGAAGAACTTTCATTCAAGATGTTTGGATAAACATTTGAAGCACGTGAAAGTTCCACACTGATGAGACATAGTCCCGGCTCAAAATAGTGGTCAATGAAAATGCCGGGATCAAAGATAGTGTCTTCATTCCCAAAGGAGTGAAGAACAAGAGAAGTCACCCTGTAGGTGAAGAAAAGGAAGAAAACCATGATGAAAATCATTATAGGATTTTCTTCCTCGAGAGCAGGCTCCGTAGCCTGAGTTTGGATTTCAAAGGGTAAGCTCGTAAATATCCCGGGAGGGTGGGTGGGAATTTGCAAATTCTCATGATTGAGAGCATCTCCCCCCGGGATATCAAACTCCGGAGGAGTCATGACATGATGAGTGAGTTCACCGGAGAACTCCTCATGAAGAGAATTATTTACAAGATGTGAATCTGTGAATTCATGTTCCGGAATAAACTCATCACAATCCTCATTCTGAATATCAAAGAGTGGATTATCAGAAATTAAAATGAATTCAGATTCGAATTCAAATAGAGGATTGGTGAGAGTAGTATTGAAAGTTTCGGGAACAATGTTCTCTATTGGACTGTTGGGATCAGAATTGAGTGACAGATCATGATTTAAGAGATTTTCAATTTCGGCTTCGGAGTTAATGAGACCATCATCACTTCCTGTTGGAAGTGAATGGATTTTGGTGATCTCCTCAAGAAGATGATCAGCATCAATATGTGGAATTGATGCCTCAACATACTCAATGTCTCCATAAGATGCACAATCTTTGCTACAATCGGAGAAAATCTCAAATTGAGCTTTTGGACACTCAAGAGGGGAAGGTAAATCACACATATGATTAGAAGTTCCCTGTGACTCTCTTGGGATTGGGATAAGGTTCTCATCACTAGACTTTATGAATTCGTCTGATTCCTTTTGAGGAACAGTGCTAAGATGCTCATCCCCTATATTTAGAGAGTGAGTGGAAACCTCGGGTGTGATAGCAGTTGTTTGAGATGGAATCTCAACTGCTGGGATATCAACTGATGAGCTTGATGAATCTTTTTGAATAATAACAATGTTATCTTCATCATCACTGTCATCATAGTCATCAAATAGAGCAGTATTGCGAATATTGGCATGTAATTTAGCTGCTCGTTGCTCAGCCAATAATTCTTCCATGCTTTTTCCAGATTCTCGTTCTTCAGCAAGTAATTCTGCCATAGTTTTCCCACGAGAATTTGGAATGAAAGGAAATTGTGGGGATGTGGATGTGTCAAAACCGGAAGGTTGACATTGAAAATCACCATGAGGACCCCCACAATATGCACAAGAAGAACTTGGAGTATGGCGGAGTGAAATATTAGCTAACTCCTCCTTAAGTTCTTTAAATTTCTCAAGAACTTCTAAAAAGTCTTGCTGGATTTGAGGAGTTGCTTGGATAGTTTAATACTGTGGAGGTTGGTCTTGGTACGAAGAGTCATAATTGTTACAAGGAAATGGATTCCTCGTTTGACAATCAGAGCTAAAGTGTGGACCTCCACAGTAATCACAACAGTGAAACTGATGTGGTTGTGGGTTGTATGTGCTTGAGTTATAATTGTTATCAGGAAACTGCTCATAGACAAGTGTGTTTCCTGATTGACAATCAGTACTGTAATGTGAACCACCACAGTACTCACAACAGTAAAACTGTTGAGTCTCATGGTGTGGTAACTGATGGAATGAATCAGTCGTATCATGGTAGGAATAGGGATTCTGGTTATAGACAGACCCGTTTCCTGACTCTACCATGCCACAACTGGGGCAATTGCCACCATTATAAGGATTATCACACCACTGGCAAATCAGAAAGTGTGGATGAGACATAGAAAGAATCAAAAGGTTTTTGAGGGTAAGAATTGGAGAATCAAAGATGTGAGAGGGTAAAGGTGAATATTTTTGGATTTTTGGATAAACATTTTGTGCACAAGCACCAAAAACAATTTTTTCAAAACAAATTCGAGGCAAAACCACAGGGAACTTAAACCAATAATCACAAGTGAATGGCTTCTTTGAAAAATGTACACCACTCACAGGGATACAAAGGCAAGTTTTAATTAAGTTTGGGAACTTATTATGGGTTTATTTATTAATTTGAAAAACTGCTTTAGGCTTATGGGTGTGTGTGCAGAAAACTTGGGAAATATTTTTGGAACTGATTCGTTAACCGAAATCGTTCTTTTAAAATTACTCGCAGGCTGGCAGGAGGAAAGAATGGATTCCTCTTCAGTTCGCAATTTAATGTCAGAACTTACCTTAAACCAACTGTTTCAGGTTGTAATCTTAAAGAACACGAAGTAATTTAACTTCACAGTTTGTTTTTGATTGTTTTTAATTTTTTTTGGTGTTTCTCAACACTTCAGGAGAAGTGTTAATGAACGTTCTTTGATATGATTATATTTTTACAAAAACTTTTTACAAATTTGTGTGAAATTTGTACAGGGAGGGTTTTGAAAACCACTAAACTTAAAACGATTTTATAAAACACGCAACAACCTCCCCGGCAGCGGCGCCAAATTTTGATTGGGTCTAAACCGTCAGATATTATTGACCAAGGTCAACAAGTCAAAGACAGCCCCGTCCCAATACTCCGTGGATAGTATAGTGTTTCCCCGGGTCGTTAAAGTCCCAGCGAGATTGAAATGGTGCTTTGGAAATCGTTTTTGAGAAAGTGGCACTGAGGACAGTAGCCAGATGATGTGGAGTTGATATTGCTACTGTTATTTTGGTATTTGTACACAGATATAATATTCACAAAAATCAGATATACAATTATATGCACGTATTCACAATTCAGGTTTACGCAATCGGACTGAAAAAGTGGGATTTTGGTATTTAACAAACTACAAGGGGTGCTTTTGACACTTTTTAAAACTTAAAACTAAAAATGAAAATGAAATTGTGAAAATGATTAAAATACTATTTAAATATTATTTAATTAATAAAACTATTTAAAAACTAAATTAAAATCTAATTTAAATTAACTAATAATTATAACTATTACAAATTAAACTAAAAAGTTGCAAAAACAATTTCTAAACTTAAATTAGAACTTGAAGAAAGTATAAAAAATAAAAATAAATATTTTTGTCTTTTTATGGGTTTTTTATAAATTGAAAACTATTTAACTTAATTAAACTGATTAAACTACTTTTAATTAATATTAATACTAAATTAACTTAGAAAATTAAGATAAAATTTATAAAATTACTTAACCATCACAGGAATCCTACAAAATTATAAAAACTCTAAAAATTAAGTTTTAAGATTAATCCACTAATTATTTACCTTTTAATTACTTTAATTCTAATTTAAACAATTAAAATATGAAAAATGGAAAATGAACAGTAGAAATTCAAAATATATTTTCTAAAAACCTATTATACTATATTAGAGCTAGGAAAAATATAAAAACTAAGTTTTACTTTATAAAAACTAAATATGAGATTTAATTCTTAATATTAATTAATAATTAAGAAAACTAAAATTAAATCTAATAAATGCCAAATGACAAAATAAAAGTCTGAAAAATTTATTAAAATTACTTTACTATATAAGGTATTTAATAAAAATATAAAATTGACAAGTACTTAATAAAAATCTAAAAATGCAAAATCAAATTTAAATTACATTAAATAGAAACTATCACTTAATTTTAAATTAACTTTTTTTTTGGATTTTTCTTTTACAAACTTGTTTTACACCTAAAAACAAAGACTTTTAATGAAAACAAATATTTTAGAACTTAGAAATAAGCTGTGCACACCCCCTTTAGCTTATCAGTTTGACTTTGGTTGACCAATAAGGCAAATAAGCTCAAAAGACTGAATGTGGGGTCCACAAAGGCAAAACTAGGTACAAGTAATCACAATAGACTAAAATAAGCCAGAAACAGTAAGCAATAAGCACCAATAAGCTAAATGAGACAAAATAAGCACTTAAGCAACTAAAAATCTCACAGAATGGGGACAAACTTATGGTGGTGATTTAGGTGGGGTCCACTGACCACTAGGTCAAACTTTTGGTCAATTGTTGTTCCCTGGTAGGAGGGGGTTGGGAGAACCAAATTTGAAACACTAGGACCCACTAAGGTGGTCACAAACCACCACCAAAGGTGGTGGTGTGGAGTGTGTCTGCTGGTGCAGGGCAACCACTCAGCCCTGCAGCCCTCTTTGGAGGGTTGTGGGGCCCACAAAGAAATTCCTAAAAATATAATGACTATGGGATTTTAAAGCTGAGGTGGTGTACTACAAGTCCTACAAATCTGAGATCCTAAAACTAATTGCTAAATTCACAATAATTCTTACTAATTTTGGTTTTTTCTGAGAAACTAACTTTTGACTTTTTAAGAAAACTTGAAAGGTTAACTTTCTTGAGATTCTAATGGTTCTAGTTCACTGAGAAAGTGATATTAGACTTAAATGAGACTTGCTAGAACTAAAGTGACAACTATTGAGCAAGTTTGAATGGTTGTGGTACCTAAAATCTTAACAGTCAACAGTAAAGTTGAGATTTAAGACAAATTTGACTTTTCACCAAAAGAACCAAGTAAACATTGACCGATATGAACTACTTGTGCTTACTGAATCATGTCTCAACCAGTGCTACCCTCAAGAACCATCAATCTCACATTGTAACCAGCAAATCCAAACACTACCTTAATTATGAACTGTTTTGATTTTTGAAGCTAGTGACCAAACTACACCTTGAAACCAACAACTAACACCCTACTGAGTTATATTTAACATAAATAAGCAAATGTAAACAACATTTAACAGCTAAGACAGCTTGACACAAGTTATGCACTAGTTACTAATAAAATACAATAACAAGCAACTAAGAAATATGGCAGGTTAAACCAACTTAAAGCACTATAAACTAACTCACATTGACCATTAAAGCATAAAAACACAGTATAGCAATAATCTAAACAGTAAACTAAGCAAATGCAAAAATTGGAAATTAAATTAGAACTTACAAAGCAACTCAGTGTGATCCAAACCAACAACTAAGAATACTACTGACCTAACACCTCCCTTGAGGTACTAAAACCCTGAAATTCCAGAAGCACCCTTGATTCTTTCTTCTTCTTCTTCCTTTTCTGATTTTTATATATATATATTTTTCTTTTATTTTTGAGACTTTTTTCTGAATTCTAAACTTAAACTATCCCCAACTATTTGAAAACTTTAAAAAGCTTACATGGGACTGAATTGAGCTTAAACAATCTGAAATAACAATAATTAACAATGCTCATATGAATTTGTCAATTTCACATGAATTTTGCTAATCATGAATTTAATAAAGAAAGCTGAGATTAAAGGTTAATTAAAGCTTGAATTACATTAATAGAAGTGAGTACAACTTAATTGAACTGAAAATTACAATTGAAAAGGGAGAATCACTACCTACGATTAAACTAAAACTACAACTACCTAATTACTTCATCACTTCTGCTCTTCTTTGTCTTTATAGCATCCCAGAGGGTTTGTGGGTCCCACAGGGTCAAATCCCACCAAGTTGTTTGGCTTTTGGATAACCTTTTCTTCCTTTGCAATTTTGGCGGGAAATTATTTTTTTATGCAATTTGGGTCTGTGACAGGGCCCTAGGGGGGGTTGAGGTGATAGGTTCTTGGGTTGTGTGAGGGGAGAGGATAAGGGTGGTGGTTGGTCAAGTGGTGAAAGGGCGGGGGGGGGGGGGGGGGGAATACCAGGTGTGGGAGTGGTGGTATTGACAGGGGTGGTTTTAGTGGGAAGGGTGGGTTTGACCGGAGTCAACCCTGGGGATGGTTTATTTAAAACGGTTCTTTGGGATTTTTGGGCTCAGAGGTGGGCTGGGTTAGGATAAATAAAAGGGTAGGGAGTGGGCTGGTTGTGTTGGACTGAATTTGGTTTTGGTATTTTTGGGTTTATTCAATTTAGGGTCCGGTTGGTTTAAGAAATTAGTAACAAGGACTTCTTTTGTAATTCCTGAATTCTTGAAGGGCTAAACCTGCAACTTTACAAAAGTTATCACAAGGACTAATATTGCCAAGTTACATAAATCAAAGGACCACAATTACAATTTTTCAAATTTGAAACACCGGGGACAAAATATGCCAAATTCCAAACTACAGGGACCATTTGTGTAATTTTTCTCAAAGTTTTTACCCAAGGATCGTTTTTGACGATTTTTAACTTTTAAATGCCTTGGGTTGATTTTTCTTTCGTTTTAAAACCTTCAGGGACTAGTTTTGTCAATTTTTGAAACTTGAGGGACTGAAACTGCCAATTGTGCAAACTTTGTTCGTTTTTCATCTGTTTTTGATTGTTTTGCATTTGAAACATATAAAACACATTCCTGTGATATTTTTACTATTTTGATACAATATTGAGTGTTTTTAGATGTTTTGGCAGCTCAGAAAAGGTAAAAATGATGAGTATTTACACACTCATCAATCCCCCACACTAAAACATTGCTAGTCTCTAGCAATCTTTTGAGAAAAAACTTGATGGATTTGAAAAACTCTTTACCAAAAGCCATCACTTCTGGAGTAGCCAGGTGTAAGAACTGTGGCACACCTGATAACCGTGTGATTTTGAGCAAACCACCAGCTGTCAACGGATTTGATTAGTCTTTACCAAAAGCTGTTTGCTTCTGGACTAGCCAACTCTTGATGGAATAGTCAACATCTTGGTGAGCTGATTACCAATTATGGATTTTCCACGGCCTTTACCACAAGCCATAATCTTGCGGGCTAGCCAACTCATTTGTTTTTGGGGAGCTGAGGAACCATACAATTTTTGGCAAATTGCAAGCCATCAACGGGTTTGAGATGTCTTTACCAAGAGCCGTTTGCTAATGGACTAGCCAATCCCTTTGTCATTTAAATTAACTAATAATTATAACTATTATAAATTAAACTAAAAATTTGCAAAAATAATTTCTAAACTTAAATTAGAACTTGAAGAAAGTATAAAAAATAAAAATAAATATTTTTGTCCTTTTATGGGTTTTTTATAAATTGAAAACTATTTAACTTAATTAAACTAATTAAACTACTTTTAATTAATATTAATACTAAATTAACTTTGAAAATTAAGATAAAATTTATAAAACTACTTAACCATCACAGGAATCCTACAAAATTATAAAAACTCTAAAAATTAAGCTTTAAGATTAATCCACTAATTATTTACCTTTTAATTACTTTAATTCTAATTTAAACAATTAAAATAAGAAAAATAGAAAATGAACAGTAAAATTTCAAAATATATTTTCTAAAAGTCTATTATACTATATTAAAGCTAGGAAAAATATAAAAATTAAGTTTTACTTTATAAAAACTAAATAAGCTATTTAATACTTAATATTAGTTAATAATTAAGAAAACTAAAATTAAATCTAATAAATACTAAATGACAAAATAAAAATCTGAAAATTTTATTAAAATTACTTTACTATATAAGGTATTTAATAAGCATATAAAAATACTAAATACTTAATTAAAATCTAAAAATGAAAATTAAAATTAAATTGAATTAAATATAAACTATCACTTATTTTAAACTTGATTTTTTTGGATTTTTCTTTTACAAACTAACTTTACCACTGAAAATAGAAAACTTTTGTAAAACCACTTTTGAAAATAGCTTATAAATAAGCTGTAACACCCCCTTGGCTTATACAGTTAATTTTGGTTGACTGTTTGGTCAAATGAGGTCAAATGAGTGAAGGTGGGGTCCACAATGGTAAAAATGAGTACAATAAAGTTCAACAAACTCACATAAGCCAGGAACAACAAGAATTAAGCACAAATAAGCTGGATGAGATGAAATAAGCACTTTGCAATTTTGAAACTGAACTCAGATTGGGGACAGACTTTGGGGGCTAAACTAGGTGGGGTCCACTGATCTAAGGGTCAAACTATTGGTCAAGTTTTGTTCCCTGGTAGGAGGGGGTTGGGAGAACCCAATTACTAGGTGTAGGGACCACTGTGGTGGCCACAATGAGCCACCAAAGTAGGTGTGGTGGACTGGTTTCTGCTGAACAGGGTTGGGGGTTGCCCTGCAGCCCTCTTTTGAGGGTTATGGGGCCCACAGATAAAATGGCAAAAATACAGTGAAGGTAGGATTGTGAAGTTGAGGTGGGGTGTTACAAATCCTCAAAAGCTCAAGGCTTGAGACCTAACTATAAATTCACAAAAATTCTGCCCATTTTGGCAAAATCACAAACATACAACTTTGACTTTTAAATGAAAACTTGTGTTTTTGACTTTTTTGGATTTCTAATGATTCTAATTAACTTAAAACATGATGTTGAGCTAAAATAAAGTTACTCTAATCTAAATCTACAAGTTTAGAGCTACTGTGAATGGTTTTGGGAACTAAATGTGTAACAGTTAACTCCTAGGTGGGGGTTAGGAATGGTTTTGACTTTTTGCAAACTGAGGTGTGGTTTTTAAAGCTTACATGACCTGTTATTACCTAATGAAGCATGTATTAACTAAACACAACCTCAGAAACCTCCTAGATTGCCTTGAGTCAAGCTGATCCAAACACCCCTTATGTTACTGAAAATGGGAGTTTATGAAGCAGTGTGATAAGTGAAACCATGAAATTGATTATAGAACTTATACTCACCTATGTTGAACCTAAATAAGCATATTTTAACAACTAACAAGAGCTTATGCTACTGAGATGAAAATAAGAACAATAATAATAAACATAGGAAAAGAGACTTACAATGAGCTTTGTGCTCAAACTAACAAATGGACTTCCAATCCTTAACCTACAGCTTACCCAAGCTCTAAACCAACTTCCATTTAGCTTAACCTTGCTCCCTTCATCTTCTTTCTGCCTTTTTAATTCTCTCTATTTATTTGTATTTTTAGATTTTTTTTTTTTTGTAAACCTGAATTAAACTAAACTTGAGGATTAATAAGCTTATAAAAGCCTATCAAAGACTGAAATGAAATGAGAAGATCAATAAACACTAGCTTATAACAATTTTAAAAGCAGAATTGATTTTTCACTAAAAATAGCAAATACTGAATTTGTGAAGAAAACTTGAGATTAAGATTTAAATAGACTGAAATTGCATTAAAAAGATTGAGTACAACAACTTTAAAGTTAAAATTACAATTTAAAGAGGAATTAAGCTACTACGATTATATTATACTAAACTACACTACTAACTACTCTAATACTAATCTTCCACTGCTCCTTCTTCTCTTTATAGCCTCCCAGAGTGTCATGTGGGTCCCACTGGAGCTTTCCCACCAACTTGGTTGCATTATGGTTCACTTTTGCTCACTTTCCAAATTTGGCGGGAAAGGATTTTTAAGCAATTGGGGGTCTGAGGTGCAATTGGGGAGGGAATGGATGTGATTGGATGTTGGGAAGTGTGAGGGGAGAGGATAAGGGTGGTGGTGCAGAGTGCAAGTGGTGCAAGGGGGGGGGGGGGGGGGAATACCAGGGATGAGGGGGTGGTATTGGCTGTGGTGGGAAATGTGGGTTTGACTGGGTTGACCAAAGGGACGGGGTGGTTTTTATTAAAGAGTGGGAGTGGGCTTGGTTGGGCTGTGGTGGGCTTAGGTTTAGTTGATTGGATTGGTTTAGGTTTTAGATAATAATAAGGGTCCGGATTTGGTTTTAGTTTTTTAGGAAATCACAAGGACCATTATGTAATTAGGTGAAAGTGAGGGACTGAAAATGGCATTTTTCCAAAGATCATCATAAGGACCATATTTGTCATTCATGAATAGTACAAAGGCCATTTTTGATAATTTCCCATTTTTATTCCCGGGGACCTTTTCTGCCAAACTTTCAAACTTCGGGGACCAAACGTGTAATTTCACCAACTTTCTAACCAAGGACCAAACCTGCCATAAAAGATTAGTATACGGAAAAAATTTGTTTTTCTCAAAGTTTTAATATCCCAGGGACCATTTTTGACAATTTTCCAAAGTTCAGGGACTAAACTTGACATTTTGTGAAAGTTTGCACCAAAGGATTATTTGTGTAACTTTTTGATTCATAAGGACCTTTGGTGACTTTTTCAAGTTTTTAGAACAACCAGGGACTATATTTGACAATTTTTGAAACTTGAGGGACTGATACTGCCAATTATGCAAACTTTGTGCGTTTTTCATCTGTTTTTGACATTTTTGCATTTGAAACATGTAAAACACATTCCTGGGATATTTTCACTATTTTGATTCAATATTGAGTGTTTTTAGATGTTTTGGCAGCTCAGAAAGGTAAAAATGATGAGTATTTACACACTCATCAACTTGCCAAGCCGATGAAAAATATCACTATCTCTTACCCCATATTTCATCCACACTAATAACCAAAATCACAATTAGCACAAGAAGTGCTATAATCAAATAATAATAATAATAATAATAATAATAATAATAATAATAATAATAAAAAAAAAAAAAAAAAAAAAAAAAAAAAAAAAAACTCCAAATCTTCCTTTGTGATGTGAGCCAAGAAGATGTCTTCAACAACATACAAAATTATGGGAACAGTATGGGTGTATGACATTTTAAAATCTTTTGACGAAAGAAATATGAGTGGTGAAGAGGAAAAGGTGAGATATGTAAGGCGGTAGCCGTAGACTACTATCCTACCCACAGACATTCCCTATTCACTACACAAAGACAAAATGACTTTCATCATTCCCAAAGGCTGATAATCCGACAATTTTACTCTACGTCCTTATCCAAAATTTTCTTTGTAAAAATCTGTAACAACAAAGCTCTTTGTTTAACGGGTAGGTTACCCGCACATATTTTTATAATTCATGATAAATATCTAAAAGTGACATCTAATGAGTTTTCTTCCAAATTGTGTTCACAACGCAAACATTCAAACATCATATTATTAAAAATATACTTAACATTACAAACGATACTGAATTAAAAACACCTAGCAAACATAAACCTAGACTTCAAAAATAGGCTGGATAATCCCAAATCTGAGAGTTGTTGGAGTCACAACCATCATCTTAAGGATCAAGATTCGCCAACCTCTCTTCCTCTATCTGAGCCTCCCACCTGCTCAGCTCCCGCTCCATGTCAGAAGTCCAATCACCATCACCAACATCCACATTTTCCTCAAATCTTAGCTAGAAGTGATCCAGATGAGGCAATTGTTGTTGTTGCTCAACAATTCTTGGTGCGGATGAACTTGATGCACCATCATGAGGTTGTTGTGGTGGCGGTGGATTTTGTTGTTGTTGTTGTTGTTGTCGTTGTTGTTGTTGTTGTTGTTGTTGTTGTTGTTGTCGTTGTTGTTGTTGTTGTTGTTGTTGTTCAACCCTAACAACACCAAAATTTTCTTCAAGACTCCAACGAATTTTATTGGAGATCTGGGCCTGAGTCTGACCGACACAAGCCCGCAACGATTCAATAACAGCGGCGTTCTTGCGGCACTCATCCTCCAAAAATTTACCAATCACCTGTTTCCTATCCACCGTTATGTCTGTGCATCTCACATAGCGTTCTCTAAGTTCTTGATTCAATTGTTTTGCCATCTCATACTGATTAATGGCCTCCACAATAGCATTTTGGCGATCCACATCGCTATTCTCAGTTTCTGCCTTGATAAACAATCGAAATTGTTCAGGGGTATGTAGAAGTCTGCAAGTCATTGAGTGTTTTGTGTGTGTGTGTGTGTGTGTGTGTAAAAAAACCCAAGTATGCCAGTGGTATTTATAAGGGTTTGGAAATATTTTTTCATTTATCTTATTTTGGTAGACATGACCGTTAGTATTTACTGTTCACTAGCCGTTATTCTACTATTCATGACCACTATTCTCAATATTCACATCTCTTAAATACATCAGTTATTTTGTCTTGTTTGTTACAAGTAAATCTAACTGAATCACGTTTCCTTAATTTTAGGAATAAAAATCTCTCGACAACCTCTGTTCAAAAATTCTTTACTCAAGTAATCACATTAAATTTGAATTTCGGGACAAAATTCAGAATGACATGTGGGTACTGTAAAACCTCGCAAAAATCTCTATAATTAATAAACGTTTAATTATATAGTAATCTCTGTCATTATTGTAATCACCATTTTTACGCGGAAATTTAAAATTTTCTTATTATATTAAAATGGTCACGATTACGATATTGCAAAATTCACCAAACGACAAAACAAGTTCTCGACACGATTAATAAAATATTAACAAATCACTAATCTTAATTAATATAACTAATACAAACCAAACGGGCCCTTAATAAACTCAGCCCAAACCCCAAGTACTATTCATCGGCCCAAGGTTCAAAAGCCCAATTTTCCTTTTTATTTTCCAAAACAGTCAACCAACCATGCTCCAAAACGCCTCGCGTATTCCAAATTCTTACACACGACACCTATATATTTTTACACCATCTCATTCACCACCTAGCCAAATATTAGTGTGTCAAATCCCAAGTTCATTGGACGACGTTTGATACGTTTTTAAAGGGCAAAGTGATTGACGAAAAATCATGTCAATCGATTCATATATTATTCAAAACTTAACCGTTTTAATCCCGGTTTGTTTCTAAATGATCCTAATAATATTTCAAGCATGTTTTCATGTTTAAATATCATCTATGATCAGCTATTTTCATGTGGTACACGATTTCTTCAAGTGTGTCCGTAATATATATTTGGTCGACATATATACATGAATCATCAAACCTTCTCCTCAATTCAAGCTCTCACATTCCAATATAATATGTTAAAATCTTATCCTATAAGTCCATTGTACTGACATAGAATAGTAATATATGTTTGTTGTGTGATTTGGAACCATACGAATCATCAAAATGAATTATATATATACTATACATGCATGCATCCATTTCCATCATTTATCATTCACTTTCAAAATTCCTCTCTTTCTAAAAATCACCTCTGAGGTTCCAACAATAATCATACTCACGTATTGGAAACAAGAAATTGGATCGGGTTTAATATTCACGTATATTACTTTGGGTATCAGTCAATTTGGTTGTTTCCTTGTGTTTCATTCGTTCCTACTCGTTTCTCCACCACCCTAGAGGTGTAGTAAGTCATATCAAACTCATTCCAATTCATTTCATACGTTAAAAATGTCTCATGCATAATATGTATATTTTAGAAATCGTATATAGCTTCATATATATATTTTACGTACGTATATATTTGTAGCAACACAAACGTGGCTAGCCTCTATCTTGGAAGGCCTAGGAGTCACGTAGCACACGTATTTCACGTTAGTTTCATGTTACATGCATCAAACAAACCCATTTTCAAACCATACATAATCGCATAAAAACACACCTAAACACTTAGAAATATTTTTAACATTTTCATAAATATAAACGTTCCATGTGACCCAAGAAACACACGTATAAATTGAAATATTACTTAACGAGCACCCAATATTTTTACTGGACCTAATAGACCACCTAGAAAACTACCAATTTCATTTATATAATATGTAAAAATAATCACGTTTCGACACCCAAATTAGTTCATTTTGAATCGACAAAAACAAGATTTTTCACAACTTATTTAGTTAAGAAAACTAATTATTTTCGTGTGGGCTTATTCAAGGCCCAATAAGAAATCACGATCCATAAGCCCACTGGGCCCATATGAAACATTTTTAGAATCACAAAAGTAGCCCAAGTCCAGGCCCAAAACAATTTCTATGCCCTCGCCTCTAAATTTCTAAATGGGCTTTTGTTTGGTTCGATTAAGGCCCATAAGCAAAAAAAATAAGCTTTTCATAAAATAAGCAGTTAAAATAAGCTTATTATTAACTTAATAGGCTACGAAAAATTTTAGAAAATTTTTATAATCATTTTTGTAATTTTGGACTAAAAATGTAACGCGGCGACACCTAAAAGGACTAAAACTGCCAAACATTAAAAACTTGGACTAAAACTGTAAAAACAGGAAGTTAGAATAAAAATTGATATTATATGATGTTCGAAGCTTAGATTGTAATTTTGGACAAGTAGTGGACTATAATTGTAAATTAGATACAAAAAGGACTAACGGTGTAACGCTAACGCCGTTAGTATAAAAAGTGTAAAAATTAGAAAAGGACAAGGACTAAACATAATCTATTTGACATTCTTATTTTATTTTCTATTTTACGCCAACCATCACGTCATATGCATTTTTACTACGTTTTATTTATATATTATTTATTTTTACGTTAATAATATATATAACGATATTTCAAAAGTTAATATTTTTTTTAATTACGTTTAAAAAGGTAAAACTCCGATGGATAATTTAAATAAAGTACTTTATTATATCATGCATGGCATAACAATTACACTGCACATCATCTATTCGTCATAACGAATAATATTTATTCGTTATTCGTTCGTATTTACCAAATAGTATTTGGTCAAATTCTCAGATAAATTTATTTATCAGGTTCCGTATCAAAGTCGTTTCCATAATCGTTCCCATAAATCTCACCCTACTTTACTTTTCATCATTTCCGTATCAATCAAGGTGAGTCATAGCCCCATTTTCAATAATTGTTTTTTTTAACTCATTGGGGGAGATACATGCTTACATATACTTTGATAACTTGATAAGTATATGAATAAAATACATGATTCAAATCAATTTCCTAATTGATATTTATTTAATATGGTTTGTGATTTAAGATGTGATATATACAATACTTGACGAAATACTTAATTGAAATATTGATACTTATATGAAAATGCTTCCAATTTGATTATTGTGGTATGTGATATATATATTTTACTGATGAATTACTTGACTGAAATACTGATACTCATATGATAATGTTTCTAATTCGATTATTGTGGTATGTGATATACATGTGTTACTGGCGAAATACTTAAACTGAATTACTGATACTCAAACGATAATATTCCCAAACTGATTACTGTGGTATGATACTTGATTACATGATGTTATTCTGAATAATCCCATTATTACCTTGATATTGCCTAAGTTACCTTATCGCCATAAAGTCCCTCAATCATGAGCCATTAATCACTGTTAAGTGGGCGCGAATATAGTGAACAGATTCGAAACCTGTTAAGGACTGACCTCCTGTCCCACTAATACTTGACGGAATGCCATTTGCAAATGGTTAGTCGTATTAGTCGTGATATACTATATTCGTAGACAAATAGGAATTGGCAAATCACCTATTATTATAGAGCAAAATTTATCATTGATTTGATAAAACACCTCTTTTGGTTAAGCTTGTGTGTCATGAGGCTTGGGGCAATATCTATAAGGAAATGTATGTTTTCAACATATATTTAGATACAACTGTATAGGAATTTGACCATACGTGAATTGTATATCTGATTAAATTAGCATCATGAGTTTCCAGCTCATGTTAGGATTATTGATTTCTTATCTGAATGTGATTGAATACTTATATGATTTATTTGTGATTATAGTCAATATACTCAATACTTGTTTCATTACTGTTTGTATTTTATCAATACTAAATATTCCTGAAATCTAACAAAATAAAAGGTTTTCCATAAAACTCTATGAACTCATCAACCTTTGTGTTGACACTTTTAAGCATGTGTATCTCAGGTAATTTAACGGAGCAGGTCAAGACGCGGAGTGAGCATATATTACTCTGTTAAATTAAAATGGTGTAAGAATCAAATATGTCATTCTTTCAAAACCATTATATCTCTTCATAAGATTTTAAATCAAATGATCCACCTTTTATCAAAAATATTATTTGAATGACAAATAACTTTCAAAACGCTTCTTTTAAGCCGTTTTATGAGATTAAAACTTCGATCCTCCCCGTAACACCCAAAATTATTTTCCGCTGCGACAAACTTAAATTTGGGGATGTTACATATACCAGGGTCAAACTTTGACCCTGAGTCAACCCGGTCAAACACCATCACCACCCAGCCTTCCCTCCCACTTGTTCTGCAACACCATCACCTCAACCCACCATCTCCACCGCCCGAACCACTCACATACCCCACTCTCACCTAAAAAGACAACCACAATAAATGCTCCCCCTCTCCTCAAGTTATTAGACCCAATTTGCAAAAACGAGTTTTGGTGCCAAAAACACGTGGCATTCAATCAGAGGTCTTCCAGTGATCCAATGGCTCAGAATTGATGTGGGATTTATTGAGAAGATCAATGGAACCCTAATGGTGGCCTATAAATAGCAGAGAAGTCCAAGAAGCAAGGTGTTAGCTTAATTTTAATAATTTTAGGCCGTTTAAGTTGTTTTCAAATTATCTTTGTGTAACCTAGCTTTCAATCAGTGTAATCTCTGTTTTTATTGTATCTTTGAAGTTTCTTATTAATAAAAATCAAGTTTCAAGTTATAAATTAGATTGTGCAAATTTCAATTTATTTCAAGTTTTCATTTAAGCTGTGTTGCTATTGATAGTTGAATCCATGGACTCTTAAGCTCATGTAGGCTCCCAGAAAGCTTAAATAAGCTTTTAGAAACCATTAAAATACAGCTTAGGTATTAAAAATAAAAAATCACAAAACAGTCAACAAAAGTCAAACTTTGCAGGATTTTGAAGATGAACATTGGAGCAGGGTAAATCTTGGATGGCCCCGGGTTAGTGGTCTTGTGGAAGACCTATAGGAGTGGATTTGAGGTTCTTGGTTCTTGGTTTAAGCAGGAGTGCACATTGTAAGATTTTGAAACTCAATTCTTATATATCACTGTTCCATTGCTTATATTGTTGCTTCTTGGCTTATTCATGCTTATTTAGTATTAACAAGTGATAATATAGCATAAAATTAGTACCTTGTTTGTTTGGAATCATAGTTGCTTTAAAATCTCAAATTAGGCAGTTAAACTAGAATAACTTGTAATCTTGTGTAATTGTTGTTAATTTCTGTGTTTAAGTACTTATTCAAGGTTTATATATCATAAAAAGTTGTTGTGGACCTGTTTCATAAGCCCTAGTAGGCTAGTACCCATTTGCTTTGCAAATCAATAAACAGTCAATCTTTAAGGAGTGTTTGGATTTGTGTGATCCAAGGTGTTGTGGTGTTTAAGTGTTGTTGTTTCTGGTTGACACAAGTTACCTAGGTTCATAATAGATCAGAACAACCATAAAACCTAAGTCTTATTCAGAAGAAAGTCAAAATCAAGCATCACAAGGCCTAGATTACCCTCTGTGTTGGATTAAGTGTGGCATATGCCCCAAATCCACTCACTCATGAGTGGTTTAGCTTAAATTAGTCTTATATTAGCTTAAACAATCAATTTCAATCAGAAAATCAGAATCAAAGTTCATTTAAGTCAACCTTTTACAAAATCTCAAAAAGTCAAAAATTGCCATTGTTTCATAAATCCAAATTTTGGAGGAATTTTTGTGATTTTTGTGTTTACTTTGAGACCTTGTCCTTTTCAGAAGTTAAAGTCTGTCACCTAGTGTACAAAAGCCCATAGTCAGCTTATTTTTAGGATTTTTCTATAAGCTTCTTTTAAAATTTCACCAAGAAAAATGTAAAACCAAAGATGATAAGCTTGATATTGCACATGAAATAGTTACTCTAGAAAACTTAATAGATAAATATCTAGTTGAAATAAACACATATACTACTAGTTCAAATATGGTCATTGAAGGTACCAATAACGAAGAACACATGTGTCAAATCCGAAGAAAGAATGTCAATAAACCATGGTGCAATAAGGACGATGAAGATGACGTAGATATGGCTTACATGAATTTTCTTGCTAATGCAAATACAGGTAGTGACGGCAAGGATTGCATGCTCCAAGATCCAAGCAATACTTTAAACAAAACATGGAGCGACATGAACAACAGAATTGATCACCGTAAAGCATGTGAAAATTGTACAACTACAAATAAGGTACAATCCAAAACCAAACATTTTTGCTATGATCAATTTATATTAGAATTTTCAAAACTTGAAAACAATTTCAAGCACTTTTGCAACATTGAATCAAAAACTGTTTTTAAAAATAAATCTTCAACATCCGTTGAAAATAACTTTGAAAAAGAAATAATTTTAGAAGATAAAATGTCTAGACCTGAAAGTAATATTGAAATTGATCTTGAATGTAAAAATTGTCAAGACTACAAACATGAAATTAAAATGGAAAAAGAAAAAGCAAAAATATTGGCTAAATTTGAAAATAGTTCTAAATCTTTAAAATATCTACTTAACATTCAAAAGTCATTTTATGATAAAACCGGCTTAGGATTTACTGAAGATGATTACTCAACAAATACATCAAAACAAATAAAATTTGTTAAACCTAGTGGAAAAAATTAGAACTATTATTATTTATATCCATTGTTTATTTCTCTAGTCAAGAAAGTTATTGTTTGTTTGTCAAAACAAACAAATGATGAATTCTTGTACTTCTCGATGACATCCTCATCATGTGCATTTAAATGCATTGGATGTTCTCTACTAATCATCTCGGACCCATGAGAATCTGGGTACCAAGCTCTTTGTCATGTTTAGGTAATTAACGAACGAAGGGTTTACTACTTTTTGAATCGCTCTCCTCGCTCTCTTTCTTTTGATGACCATTGGTTCCCGTTATTCTGTTTCACATTCTACACACGTGGTGTTTATGACTTTGTTGCGGTCATCTATGGTTTTGGCGATTTACTCTTCACTCTTGGAGCATTGACTTTATGGTGTGTTAGTTACTACCTCATGACGAAGAATTCTTGTTGTACCATTCTTGATATCTATTGCGTTGGGATTCGTCTTTGCTACTTCTACATGCTTTGGGCAAAATTTTAAGACATCTTCTATTGCTCCTATGCCCACTCTTAAAGGAAAGCTGTACCTGAGGTAAGTTTTCTTTTCATAAACTTGTTAATGTCATTTTATATCTAAGTATGCCATGATTAGTATATTAGTATGATCAAATTTATAAGTTGCTCTGTTCTCCCGTCATTAACACTAATATATGTATACATGTAATTGAGCCTGTTATTTCTCTTATTCATCATTTATGTTGAATGTTACCTATGATTAATAGTCGAAGGCTTATCTTGTAGGCTAAATGACCATTTTTCGTTGTATTAATTGATATGCTAAAATTAAAACTAGTTAGCACTTAACTCTATGATGTATTGTGTGTGTGTGTATATATATATATATATATATATATGTGTGTGTGTGTGTGTGTGTGTGTGTGTGTGTGTGTGTGTGTGTGTATTAATCTTGCATCCATAGATAATTAGCCTTGTCCCTCATAATCTTATTGCTTTAAGATCTTTAGAATTCTCCATTACTCATCTATATCTTTAGTTGCCATTAATGATGATTATGTGTGACAATGGGCTTAACCAACTCTCTTGAACATGATTTGCTTCTACTTCAAACAACATAAGCTACCATTACCTTATGATAATCAAAGTCAAAATTTGAAATTGTTTTTATCCAATTTGACAACATGTTATGAAGCAAAACTCAATTTTGTTTTACTCTAATATGCACTTGAATTTATTTTGAAGCATTTTTGAATAAAACTAAAAACATTCTCTTAAAACTATATTTGATTATCTCACATGTGTCATACACTTCTATAAAATGACATTCACAACTTAATCAAATCATTTCATGAGAATTTTGGTTTGCCTATATGGATCTTGTTTGTAACAAATCTTGAAGTCCATACAATCATTACTTTTATTTTGTCATTTGTAGGCACTCATTTATATGTTCTAACTAGCCCATATATTATCTTGTTGATATAGTTGAATATATGGTTAGCATATTTCATTGCCTTCCTAAGTTGTATAACATAATTAGCCAATAAGTAGATTGCATGAAAATTGGTAATTACTTGTCTTCTTTATTTGTTATTATGACATTCCCTATATATATGTTTAGTACATCCTATATTACCTCAAGGAATTGAACTTACTTGAATCCAAACCCAAAAACAAAACCTTTCTGAAAATTTTCTGCCAAAAACCCAATTATGGGATTCTGGAATTCACCAGATGGGCGGCCCCCTTAATTATATAAGGCGGCCCCCTTAATGATTAAGGGGACCGGCCCCTAATTAAGGGGACCGACCATCTGATGGTCGAGGATACTGTTTTCTTTATCACTTTTTGACCCATTTCAGCCTATACTTCCCAAAATTCACAAACATATTTTGTCCAATGCTATCCCTCAAAATTTGCCTTCCTTCTCAACATCTCTCATACACTATAAATACCCTTATCCCATCATTAATGCCATCACACTCAAACATGTCATCTCCCAACAACCAAAAACCTAAGGTTTCAAGAACCGCAAGGATCTCCGTCAAACCCGTTTGGAGGAGGAAACTTGATTCTTGTCATAACTCAAGTGATGTTGTTCCAACTCAACAAATTACCAAACCACAAACCCACAATAATGATTCATCTCACAACCTATCACCCACTCATTCCCTCATTCATGCTTCCTCTTATGATGAGCATGCTCAATCCCAAAACAATAATCCCAATTTCTCAATCAACACTTCTCATGTTGCTCATTCAACAAAAACACCATCAACTCATGAAACATCTCTTCCACCCATATCATGTTTTCATGATTACCCAAGCTCAATCATGTCTCCACCACCAAGAGTACCACCACCACATCCTACAACTTCACATGACTCTCCCATGTTGCAAGTTCAATCTTTCACCCAAGACAACTATCAAGCTCCACCAACATCACCTTCCTCCGAACACTTGAAGTTCGTTGAGGAGCTAAAAGAGGCTCATGAGCTTAGTGCTCTTTTAGCATTACATGTTGCACAACGCAATTTGGATCCACCACAATCAAGCTCACCATTATCACCACATAACAACAACCAAATTGAGAAGCATGTTAACAATTGCCCTTGTTGCATCTTCCTTCAACAACAAACCATTGCCTTGAATGAGCACTTCACTTGGATTGAGTATCTTCTTACTAGATCTCAACAAACACCATCACTTGAACAACATCAACACCCTCAACCAACAAACCCAACTTCAAATCCACCATCTACAAGTTCCACATCTCCAAGCTCACCAACATCCATGAAACCAAAAGTTTATCTCCACTAATCCACTAAGCATTTTTATATGCTTATATTTCTCATTTTCAAATAAAACCTTTCAACCATTTTGGGATTCAAGAAAGTTTGGTGAGACTCCTTGTTAGCACAATAGGATGCTATACTTAATCTTAGTATTCTATAGTTATGGCTTTTGTAACAATGATTATTGGTTGACATAATCATCTTCTATCAATGAATGACTTAATATGTATTCCTTATTATCTTTTGCCATGCTTATTACTTGTTGGTATTATGATATATGAGTTTGCTTTTGCTATGCTTGTGCTTCTAATATTTTTCTTGCAAGAATTCCATAACTAGAACCCTTGGTGCCCTCAAATGAGGGGGAGCATACATCAAGGGGGAGCCTTTACCTTATCGGCTTAAACCTTTTTGATTCTACAAAAAGGGGGAGAAGTGAATATAAACTCACTAAATACTTGTCTAAAAATTAATTTTTGGATTTAATGAGTTTAGGTTTTGTAATCATCAAAAAGGGGGGGATTGTTGATATAAATAATTGACTAAAAACATTATTCATATCTTTCGATATCTCTAAGTTTTTATAATCACAAAACGAAAACTCATCAAACCAAAGGTTATGACGTAAACAAGTATTTAGTAGTAAATACTCACTTTCACCATTTAATCACTTAAGGTATGAATAAACAAAGTGATTAGTGCATTATAAGATCAAAGGAAATCATGTCTTAAGAACATAACATTTTATAAAATGTTTTTAACATTTTATACATATTTGTAAATCATTTTTGGTATAGCTTTATTAAACCACAAAAATGTGATTTCAAATTTCCAACCAAAAAGGGCAAATTTTATCCAGAAAAACTTTTCAAACGTTCAGGAGGGCGGCCCCCTTAATTTTACTAGGCGGCCCCCTTAATCATTAAGGGGACCGGCACGCTCCCGAACAGTATTTTCTGGCCCTATAAATATTGGATCATTCCACATATTTTTCTTACCTTTTTGCACTAGAAACTTTCTAATCTAAACATCCATTTCCTTTCTCTAAAAATCCTTTGATCTTATATACTTTGATCTTTGTTTCAAAGTGATTCAAGCCTCAACATTCAAAGTGCAAAGAGAAGAATACTTCTATTAGAAGTATTACAACTTAGTATCATTTTGCTATCTAAGTTGCTTGTTTATATTTTCTTGTAAATCTTTCATTCTTTGGTGAATAAGGTGTATGTATTAGTTAGCTAGATTTAGTTGAAGAATCTAGAATTGTTGTAAGTGTAAAGTGGAACTTGAAGTGAAGAAGAAGGGTTAGATAGTATTGGTGATAGGAGATTGTAGCAATAGGGACTTGTTGTGAAGATATTGAGGGTTCCAAGTGAAGAAGACTAGAAGACATTAGTAGATTGAAGGTGTGAAGACATTAGTGGCTTGAAGGTTTCAAGACATTAGTGGCTTAAAGGTGTGAAGACATTAGTTACTTGAAGGTGTCAAGACATTAGTGGCTTAAAGGTGTGAAGACATTAGTGACTTGAAGGTGTCAAGACATTAGTGGCTTAAAGGTGTGAAGACATTAGTGACTTGAAGGTGTCAAGACATTAGTGCCTTAAAGGTGTGAAGACATTAGTGGCTTGAAGGTGTTAAGACATTAGTGCCTTGAAGGTGTGAAGATACTTGTGGTGTGAAGAAGTATTGAAGTAGTGCAAAGGTGTGAAGAAGAAGTGGTGTGATATTTGGTGTGAGATTGGTTCTAGCTACGATTAGAACTCGACATCTTGCTTTGTGTCGTTAATTGGTGTAAGCTTTTGGTGTGTACGGTTTTCTCCGCCATAAGGGAGGTTATTGACTTAGTGAAGAAAACTCTCGAGTTCGGTGCTCGGGGAGTGGAGTAGGGCAAGGAAGGTGTCCTTGTAGCCGAACCACTATAAATCATTTGTCTCTCGGTTTGATCTTTCCATCTCTCACTCTTTGCTTGCTTACTTACTAGCTTTTCATATATTGTTAATATTGTGTGTTGTGCATATATTGATTTTACATAAAGATCAAACTAGGTTCCATTTAAAACATTAATTATACTTTAGTAAAATATAAGTATAAACAATTACTAAGACACATATATCTATATTAGTACAAACTTGTAATTAAGTGAGATATATGAAATTATAATTTCTATTCAACACTTTAAATAAGTAGTGTATATATGATATATGTGAATTAGTTTGTATCTATACTTTAGCTTCAAAGGTTTTTACAATTACCATCAATTCTTTGAAAAGCAAATTCTTATTAAACGAAAAAGACGCAAAACTATTCAACCCCCCCTTCTAGTTTTCCACAAGCTTGTGCATTAGCTTATTTCAACCAGCAGGGCAAGTGCATGCCCTGTGCACAGGTTTTGACCAAGTTTCCCAATAACTTTGTGACTCACCCAGTGGGACCCACCCCTAGCTTTTTTGCTTTTTAGAAACCCCATAAGCTCAGCTTTAAGTATCAGTGCTTATTTTGCCATTGTGAGCTTATTTGATAGGGCTGCAACCCTCATCAAGTTTAGCCATTCCCTGAGTGCATACTGAGTATTCAGTGTAAGATCCCAACTTCAAAGCATCACCCAAGCTTCATTAGTAAGCCATAGGACTAGCTTATTGGCTTATTTTCTAGCTTATCAGTCCCTTTATAAGTTTCAAGTTTAAGTTTGGACCCCTAAGTTCTTCTATGGACCCCACAGAGGTCCAAAACCACCTAGTTCAGGCCTGTTTTGGCCTATAAGTTACATAAGTGCTTATTTGTGGTTCTTAGCTTATTCAGTGAGCTTATTTGTTCCCATTTGTCTTATTTCAAGTTGTTAATCATCTGTTTATGCTTATTGTTCATTTCAAAGCTTTTTCAAGAATCACTAAGTCCTAATAAGCTTAAACCACAACCTGTTAAGCACTTGGGGGTGCACACAACTTATTATTAAGCCACAACAAAAGTGTTTTCATAAAAGTTGTTTGTTTTCAGTAGGTAAATAGTTTTGTAAAAGAAAAACACCAAAAAACCAAACTTAAAATTAGTGATAACTTCTATTTAATAGATTCTATCTTTTTCATTTTTCATTTCAGCTTATTAATAAGCCCTTTATTATTTTCATAATTTTGTTAATTACCTCTTACCTTTTAGTATTTATAATAATTTTCTTAGATTTTCCCCAAACAGTTTACTATTTATTAGAATTAAAAGTAGTTTAAATAATTAAATAAGTAATATTAGTAATTAATTAATTTTCTTAAATTTTAATTAACAACAGTAGGTTTTTATAATTTTCTTAGGTTTTATAAATTAGTTAAGACTTTTAGAAAATAGAATTTTAATTTCTACTGTTCATTTTCTAATTTTCTTATTTAAATTAATTAAATTAGATTTAAATTAATTAAAAGGTAAATAATTAGTAAAATAGTCTAAAAATAATTTTTAGAAGCTTTTTATAATTTTGTAGGATTCCTGTGATGGTTAATTAGTTTTACAAATTTTTCCATAATTATCTAAGTCATTTAGATATTATTAGTAATTTAAAATATTTTAATTATTTTAATTAAGATAATTAGTTTTTAATTAATAAAAAAACTCATAAAAAGGCAAAAATATTTATTTTTATTTTTTATACTTTCTTTAAGTTTATTTTAAGGTTTTGAAATTATTTTTTCAAGTTTTTAGTTTAATTTATAATCTTTATAATTTTTAATTAATTTAAATTAGGTTTTAAATAGTTTTAATTAATTAAGTAACATTTAAATATTAAAATAATCATTTTCATAATTTCATTTTCATTTTAAATTTTCTTTTAATTTTAAGTTTTAAAAAGTTTCACTTGCACCCCCTGTAGTTTGTAATTGTTCAAAACCCACTTTTTCTGTCTGTAACCTGATTTCCAGTTGTGTATTTGTGAATATATCTGTATATCTGTTATTGTAAATATTATATCATTGTGCAAATACCAAATATCAGTAGCATAATCAATTCTCAATCATCTTGGCTACTGTCCTCAGTGCCACTCATTCTCATAAACGTTTTTTTTCCAAAAACACCATTGCAATCTCGCTGGGACATAACGACCCGGGGACACACTATACTATCCACGGAGAATTGGAAATGAGCTGTCTTTGACATGTTGACCTTGGTCAATAATATCTGATCGTTTCGGGACCAATCAAAATTTGGCGCCGCTGCCGGGGAGGTTGTTGCGTGTTTTTAAAATCGTTTTAAGTTTAGTGGTTTTCAAAACCCTCCCTGTACAAATTTCACACAATTTGTAAAAAGTTTTTATAAAAATATAATCATATCAAAAAAGTTAATTAACACTTTTCCTGAAGTGTTAACAACACCAAAAAAAAATCAAAAACAACAAAACAAACTGTGAAGTTAAATTACTTCGTTTTCTTTAAGATTTAAACCTAAAATAGTTGGTATAAGGTAAGTTCTGACATTAAATTGCGAACTGAAGAGGGATCCATTCTTTCCCTCCCGCCAGCCTGCGAGTAATCTTAAAAGAATAATTTCGGTTAACGAATCAGTTCCAAAAATATTTCCCAAAGTTTTCTGCACACACACCCATAAGCCTAAAACAATTTTTCTGTTAATAAATACATAAAATCTTACCACCGCAAACCAAGGCAGAACACCTACCAACTGGGGGTGTGGACATAATAAGTTCCCAAACAAAAGATTAAAACTTGCCTTTATATCCCTGTGAGTGGTGTACCTTTTTTAAAGAAGCCATTAACTTGTGATTATTGGATTTAAGTTCACTGTGGTTTTGCCTCGATCTTGTTTTGAAAAATTGTTTTTAGTGCATGCGCACTCGATCACAAACAAAGCGTAAAAATCAGAAAAACGTACCCGAGCTACGTACTGTTATTAAAGAACCAAAAACCGAAATGGCCGATGGGCCACCACCACCACCCCCTTACCCTCCCAGGGATGAGCCAACTCCCGATCTCCGAACGATGGAGGAGTTGTGCCAGCCTACCATGCAAGGGAGGGGCGGACCTATTGCACCACTCACTATTGAGGCCACGGACTTTGGCCTCAAGCACCACATGATCCAACAAGTCCAGAATTCTTGTCAATTTCACGGATTACCGGGTGACGATGCTAACAAACATCTTGATAAATACCTTACCGTCACCCAAAGCATGAAACAGCATGGTGTCACCGATGATGCCCTCCGGCTGTATCTCTTCCCCTATTCTCTCACCCATCATGCCACTGCATGGTTTGACCGACTCCCAAAGAATTCTATTCATACCTTTGATGAAATGGTAACCAAGTTTTTAGCAAAATATTTTCCACCTTCCATGGTTACCAAGTTACGAAATGATATCAGCAACTTCCGGCAACGTCCAGATGAGTCTCTTTTTGAGGCTTGGGAACGTTATAAGCTAGCTATTGATCGGTGCCCTAACCACAATATGTTACAAGTTACCATCATAGATACCTTCTATAATGGTCTGACATTGAGGCACCGGGATATTCTCAATGCTGCTGCTGGTGGGACCTTTTTGAAAAGGCGTCCCAAAGAATGCTATGACTTGATTGAGAACATGACTGCCCACCATAACGTTTGGGATTCCTCTGCGGAGAGGGATGAGTCATGTAAATCAATCATTCATTCTTCATCATCTCCTGAAATAATTGCTCTCACCAAAAAGATGGATGATATCTCTACGGCTGTGTTGAGAATGAACCAAACGATGCAAAATCAGGTTCAAAATCAACAAGTGGAAGCCATGGCCCGAAGTTGTGAAACTTGTGGGGGCCCACATCTTTATTCCTAGTGTCCAGCTACTGCTGGTTTTCCTCAAGAGAACGTTTATGCTGCTCAAGGTTCCTACAACATGGGGGTAATTCTTACCAACTACAAGGGGACCGTAATCTCTTGAGCTATCGTTCCAACAATTTTCTCGGACCTCCCGGTTTTAACCAAAATCAAAACCGTAACTCGAATCAGAATCGAGGAGATTTTAACCAAGGTCAAAACCCAAATTTCCAAAACCCGAATCAAAATCAAGGTCATTTTAATCAAAACAATTTTCAAAATGGCAATCAAAATCAAGGTTTTCAAGGAAATTTTCAAAGAAACCAAAATCAAGGAAATTACAATCAGGGTAATTTCAATCAGAGAAATAATTTCCACGGTAACAACAATCAAAATCAAGGGAATTTTCAAAACAACCGTATTCAAAATCTTCCTAATCAAAATCAAAACGTTGTTCCACCCTCGTCTTCATCCGATGAAGTGCTAAAACAATTCATGAAAGCACAAGAGGAAACGAATCGGTTACTGATCAGCAAGATCTCTGAGCTTCAGAAGTCCTTAAATGATCGACCCTCGGGCCCGGGTACACTACCGAGCAACACGATCGCTAACCCGAGGGGCGATGTCAAAGCGATCACTACCCGAAGCCGGGTATCATACAATAGACCCACGATTCCCTCTACCTCTTCTTCTCCCCCTACCAAGGTAGCGGAACGTGAACCTGGGGTTACCACGGACACGGTACTTCCTACTAATAATGGAGGTACCAACAACGTCCACCCTCAAGTTGTCCCGGTCCCAACTCGTAAGTCGAAAGTTGTATTTGATCCTCCTGAAAGTTCTGATGAAATTCCAAAGAACGATCCTAAGCCTTCAATTCCATATCCTTCACGTATAAATGATCAAAAGAACCGCGAAAAAGCTAACCATCAGATGGAAAAATTTTATCAAATTTTCCAAGAGTTACACTTCGATATTAGCTTCGCGGATGCTCTTCTTCTCATGCCTAAATTTGCTTCAACAATCAAAAATCTGATAAGTAACAAAGAAAAACTCTGTGAGATGGCAAAAACTCCACTTAACGAGCATTGCTCAGCAGTGCTCTTGAAAAAGCTTCCCGAAAAGCTTGGAGATCCCGAGAAATTTCTCATTCCTTGTATTTTCTCGGGGATGGTTGAATGCTTTGCCTTGGCCGATCTTGGTGCAAGCATTAACCTTATGCCTTACACAGTCTAGAAAAGACTCTCTCTTCCTGCTCTCACTCCTACCTGCATGACTCTCGAGCTTGTAGATCGTACTATATCTTGTCCTCTCGGCATTGCCGAAGATATCTTCGTAAAAGTAGGAAAGTTCCATTTTCTGGCAGATTTCATGATTATTGATTTCGATGCTGACCCAAGAGTTCCTCTCATTCTCGGGAGGGGATTCTTAAGAACGGGTCGTGCTTTAATCGATGTATTCGAAGAAGAAATCACTCTACGTGTTGGCGGTGAAGCCATCACATTCAATCTTGATCAGACTTCAAGATACTCCTCCAACTATGACGTTGAAACGGTTAACCGAATTGACATCATCGATGTTGCATCTGAGGAGTATTCTCAAGAAGTCCTTGGTTTCTCAGCTAGTGGCAGTACCACTCTTTCTACCGATCCTATCATTTCCGACTCTTCCCCTTCTCTCACTCCGTTTGAGGGAAGTGACTTCCTTCTGGAAGAGGTCGAGGCCTTTCTTGCTCAGGATAGTTCAATCCCACATGGGGTTGATGAAAACTATCTTGACCCGGAAGGGGACATTCTTCTTCTTGAAAGATTGTTAAATGACGATCCTTCACCCTCTCCGTCTCCAAAAATACTTCATAAAGAGGAAGTCAAAAATGTTGAAATAACTGAAGACTTTCCCGAGGTTTTGCTCAAGGACTTGCCTCCTCATCTAGAATATGCATTTCTGGAGGGTGATAATAAATTACCCGTCATTATTGCTAAAGACTTGAAAGATGAGGAAAAGGCTGCACTTCTAAAGGTTCTTAAGGCACACAAGCAAGCAATTGCTTGGAAACTCTCTGACATTAAGGGCGTTAGCCCGGACTTTTGTACACACAAAATCTTAATGGAGGATAACTTTAAGCCAGCAGTGCAACAACAGAGAAGGGTAAATCCCAAAATCCACGAAGTTATCAAACAAGAGGTTCTAAAACTTCTCGATGCGGGATTGATTTATCCTATATCTGATAGTCCTTGGGTTAGCCCAATTCATTGCGTTCCTAAAAAGGGTGGCATAACCGTTGTCACCAACGAGGAAAACGAGTTGATTCCAACTCGTTTGGTCACGGGTTGGCGAGTATGTATTGACTATCGAAAGTTGAATGAAGCCATACGTAAAGACCATTTTCCTCTCCCTTTTATGGACCAGATGCTCGAAAGACTAGCGGGGAATGAATACTACTGTTTCCTCGATGGTTTCTCGGGTTACTTCCAAATCCCCATTGATCCACAGGATCAAGAGAAAACTACCTTCACATGCCCCTACGGAACTTTTGCTTACAGACGTATGCCTTTCGGCTTATGTAATGCACCAGGTACGTTCCAAAGGTGCATGATGTCTATATTTTCCGACATGATCGGGAAAACCATGGAGGTATTTATGGATGACTTTTCAGTCATCGGGGATTCATTCCAGTCTTGTCTCTCCCACTTGGAACAGATGCTTAAACGTTGCAAAGAAACGAATTTAAGTCTCAACTGGGAGAAGAGCCATTTTATGGTTAAAGAGGGCATTGTCCTCGGCCATAAAATTTCAAAGAACGGGATTGAGGTTGACAAAGCCAAAATCGATGTCATCGCTAAATTACCTCATCCCACCACCGTTAAAGGTGTTAGGAGCTTTTTGGGTCATGCCGGCTTCTACCGTAGGTTTATCCAAGATTTCTCTAAGATTGCCCGGCCTATGACCCATCTTCTCGAGAAGGATGCTCCTTTCATCTTCTCTCCTGAGTGCATCGAAGCTTTTGAAACATTAACGAAAAAGCTTATCGAGGCACCGATTCTTGTTGCCCCCGATTGGGACCTCCCTTTTGAGCTTATGTGCGATGCTAGTGATTTTGCCATAGGTGCGGTCTTGGGGCAACGAAAAGCAAAATACTTTCAGCCTATACACTACGCAAGCAAAACTATGACCGAGGCTCAGAGTCATTACACCATCACTGAAAAAGAACTATTGGCTGTGGTGTATGCCTTTGAAAAATTCCGGCCATACTTAATCCTGACCAAATGCGTAGTGTATACGGATCACTCGGGTTTGAAGTACCTATTTGCAAAGCAAGATGCAAAGCCGAGGCTACTCCGTTGGGTTCTCCTCCTCTAAGAATTTGATATCATTATCCGTGATAAAAAAGGAGCTGAGAACCTTGATGCTGATCATCTCTCACGATTAGAAAACCCTCACCAGGATGTATCCGAGAAACATGAAATAAATGAAACATTTCCTCTCGAGACACTCAATGCGGTTGCTTTTCGTGGTAACTCTACTACCCCATGGTTTGCCGATTTTGCAAATTACCATGCGGGCAACTTCATCGTGAAGGGGATGACGTCCCAACAGAAGAACAAATTCTTCAAAGACGTTAAACATTACTTCTGGGACGACCCCTATCTCTTCAAAATCTGTGCCGATCAAGTCATCAGGCGATGTGTATACGGACAGGAAGCCGCTAATATTCTCAAGGCGGACCCACCGGGGGCCACCATAGTCCTAATTACACCGCCAAAAAGGTGTTTGATTCCGGTTTCTATTGGCCCACGATCTATAAGGATGCCCACGAGTTACTCAAAGCTTGTGATGCTTGTCAGCGTTACGGTAATATTTCACAAAAGAACGAAATGCCACAAAATGCCATTCAAGTTTGTGAAATCTTTGACGTCTGGGGCATTGATTTTATGGGGCCATTCCCATCTTCTCGTGGAAACAAATACATTCTCGTGGCTGTTGACTACTTGTCAAAATGGGTTGAGGCAAAGGCCTTACCCACCAACGACGCTCGAGTTGTTGTGAAATTCTTGAAATCCCTCTTTGCTCGTTTTGGAACTCCCCGTGCCATCATTAGTGATCGCGGTACACACTTTTGCAATGATCAATTTGCAAAAGTCATGCTTAAGTACGGTGTTACTCACCGTCTTTCTACCGCGTATCACCCACAAACAAGTGGGCAGGTGGATGTTTCAAACCGTGGTATTAAACGGATTCTTGAGAGGACCGTAGGTGAAGACCGTGCTTCCTGATCGGATAAACTAGATGATGCACTCTGGGCCTTCCGTACAGCTTACAAAACACCCATTGGGTGTACTCCCTACAAGCTTGTATACGGGAAGGCGTGTCATTTACCGATCGAGCTCGAGCACAAAGCCTACTGGGCCTTGAAACATGCAAACTATGATCTTCATAAAGCGGGTGATCACCGTAAGGTTCAACTCAATGAATTAAACGAACCTCGTGATCAAGCCTACGAGAACTCTTTGATCTATAAAGAAAAGACAAAGAAGATTCACGACTCTAAGATTAAGAACCGCGTTTTCAACGTCGGTGACAGAGTCCTTCTTTTCAACTCAAGGTTAAAGATCTTCTCGGGGAAATTAAAAACCCGATGGACTGGACCATTCACTGTTGCAAAAGTATATCCATACGGGACTGTTGAGTTATCTCAACCTGAAGGTCCCAACTTCAAAATGAATGGTCATCGTTTGAAACACTATTTTGGAGAGGACATACCATCCATGGTTGTCCCGGATCTCCAAACTTTCCCCATGGACCAATGAATTCGGGGATCGCGTCAAGCTAGTGACTTGGTGAACAAAAATTAGCAAAATATATGGGTTTTCACCCATATCTCTGACTTCTTTCTACTTTCTACCACTCTAGTGTGGGGGAGTGGCCGTCCCCCACCTTTTGAAAAGTAAATATGTATATAAGTTTCAAAAAAAAAAATGAATGAATGAAAATGTTTATATGTACATATAAATAAAGTGAAAAATAAAATCGATATTTCCACAGTTAGTTTCGAATATTAGCTTTTTTCGTTCAGAGAATCGGCATAATAGCCGGGACTTTGAATATTGAGAACAATATTCAATTCTAGTGTGGGGGGGGGGGGGAATTCTTGTGAATTTTATCACAAAATACTTTCGAAGTACCCCCATTTTGCCCTAAATTTTTCAAAAATTTTTCACTTTATTTCAAAATTTTTGTGGTAATCAGTCCGCCATGTCTAAATGATAAAAGAATGGGCTAATCCAGGAGCAAACGGCTCTTGGTAAAGATATCTCAAATCCGTTGATGGCTTGCAATTTGCCCAAAATTGTATGGTAAATCAACTCGCCATATCCAAAAAAGTGAATGAGTTGGCTAGCCCGCAAGATTATGGCTTGTGGTAAAGGCAGTGGAAAAACCATAATTGGTAATCAGCTCACCAAGATGTTGACTTAGTCCATCAAGAGTTGGCTAGTCCAGAAGCAAACGGCTTTTGGTAAAGACTAATCAAATCCGTTGACAGTTGGTGGTTTGCTCAAAATCACATGGTTATCAGGTGGACCATAGTTCTTACTTGAATCGATACATCTGGCTACTACAGAAGGGATGGCTTTTGGTAAAGAGTTTTTCAAATCTATCATGTTTTTCTCAAAAGATTGCTAGGGACTAGCAATGTTTTAGTGTGGGGGATTGATGAGTGTGTAAATACTTATCATTTTTACATTTTCTGAGCTGCCAAAACATCTAAAAACACTCAATATTGCATCAAAATAGTGAAAATATCCCAGGAATGTGTTTTATATGTTTCAGATGCAAAATAATCAAAAACAGATGAAAACCGTACAAAGTTTGCATAATTGGCAGTTTCAGTCCCTCAACTTTCAAAAGTTGTCAAATCTAGTCCCTGGTTGTTCTAAAAACTTGAAAAAGTCACCAAAGGTCCTTTAAAATAAAAAAGTTACATAATTAGTCCTTTGGTGCAAAGTTTCACAAAATGTCAAGTTTAGACCCTGAAGTTTGGAAAATTGTTAAAAATGGTCCTTGGGATATTAAAACTTTGAGAAAAACAAATTTTGTCCTTGCACTTCTCATTTATGGCAGGAATGGTCCTCGATTGGCAAGTTTGGTGAAATTACACATTTGGTCCCTGAAGTTTGAAAGTTTGGCAGATTACAAAAATGGTCCTTGTGATAATATAAACCAAACCGGACCCTTAATAAATTCCAACACCAATCCAATCCAATCCATATCCCCATCCAAGCCCACTCCCCTATTCTTTGGCCCAAAACAAACAAAAGCCCACCCTTTGTGATATACCAGGGTCAAACTTTGACCCTGAGTCAACCCGGTCAAACACCATCACCACCTAGCCTTCCCTCCCACTTGTTCTGCAACACCATCACCTCAACCCACCATCTCCACCGCCCAAACCACTCACATACCCCACTCTCACCTAAAAAGACAACCACAATAAATGCTCCCCCTCCCCTCAAGTTATCAGACCCAATTTGCAAAAACGAGTTTTGGCGCCAAAAACACGTGGCATTCAATCAGAGGTCTTCCAGTGATCCAATGGCTCAGAATTGATGTGGGATTTATTCAGAAAATCAATGGAACCCTAATGGTGGCCTATAAATAGCAGAGAAGTCAAAGAAGCAAGGTGTTAGCTTAATTTTAATAATTTTAGGTCGTTTAAGTTGTTTTCAAATTATCTTTGTGTAACCTAGCTTTCAATCAATGTAATCTCTGTTTTTATTGTATCTTTGAAGTTTCTTATTAATAAAAATCAAGTTTCAAGTTATAAATTAGATTGTGCAAATTTCAATTTATTTCAAGTTTTCATTTAAGCTGTGTTGCTATTGATAGTTGAATCCATGGACTCTTAAGCTCATGTAGGCTCCCAGAAAGCTTAAATAAGCTTTTAGAAACCATTAAAAGACAGCTTAGGTATTAATAATCAAAAATCACAAAACAGTCAACAAAAGTCAAACTTTGCAGGATTTTGAAGATGAACATTGGAGCAGGGTAAATCTCGGATGGCCCTGGGTTAGTGGTCTTGTGGAAGACCTATAGGAGTGGATTTGAGGTTCTTGGTTCTTGGTTTAAGCAGGAGTGCACATTGTAAAATTTTGAAACTCAATTCTTATATATCACTGTTCCATTGCTTATATTGTTGCTTCTTGGCTTATTCATGCTTATTTAGTATTAACTAGTGATAATATAGCATAAAATCAGTACCTTGTTTGTTTGGAATTATAGTTGCTTTAAAATCTCACATTAGGCAGTTAAACTTGTATAACTTGTAATCTTGTGTAATTGTTGTTAATTTTTGTGTTTAAGTACTTATTCAAGGTTTATATATCATAAAAAGTTGTTGTGGACCTGTTTCATAAGCCCTAGTACCCATTTGCTTTGCAAATCAATAAACAGTCAATCTTTAAGGAGTGTTTGGATTTGTGTGATCCAAGGTGTTGTGGTGTTTAAGTGTTGTTGTTTCTGGTTGACACAAGTTACCTAGGTTCAAAATAGCTCAGAACAACCATAAAACCTAAGTCTTATTCAGAAGAAAGTCAAAATCAAGCATCACAAGGCCTAGATTACCCTCCGTGTTGGATTAAGTGTGGCATATGCCCCAAATCCACTCACTCATGAGTGGTTTAGCTTAAAATAGTCTTATATTAGTGTACAAAAGCCCATAGTCAGCTTATTTTTAGGATTTTTCTATAAGCTTGTGCATTAGCTTATTTCAACCTGCAGGGCAAGTGCATCCCTGTGCGCAGGTTTTGACCAAGTTTCCCAATAACTTTGTGACTCACCTAGTGGGACCCACCCCTAGCTTTTTAGCTTTTTAGAAACCCCATAAGCTCAGCTTTAAGTATCAGTGCTTATTTTGCCATTGTGAGCTTATTTGATAGGGCTGCAACCCTCATCAAGTTTAGCCATTCCCTGAGTGCATACTGAGTATTCAGTGTAAGACCCCAACTTCAAAGCATCACCCAAGCTTCATTAGTAAGCCATAGGACTAGCTTATTGGCTTATTTTCTAGCTTATCAGTCCCTTTATAAGTTTCAAGTTTAAGTTTGGACCCCTAAGTTCTTCTGTGGACCCCACAGAGGTCCAAAACCACCTAGTTCAGGCCTGTTTTGGCCTATTAGTTACATAAGTGCTTATTTGTGGTTCTTAGCTTATTCAGTGAGCTTATTTGTTCCCATTTGTCTTATTTCAAGTTGTTAATCATCTGTTTATGCTTATTTGTTCATTTCAAAGCTTTTTCAAGAATCACTAAGTCCTAATAAGCTTAAACCACAACCTGTTAAGCACTTGGGGGTGCACACAGCTTATTATTAAGCCACAACAAAAGTGTTTTCATAAAAGTTGTTTGTTTTCAGTAGGTAAATAGTTTTGTAAAAGAAAAACACCAAAAAACCAAACTTAAAATTAGTGATAGCTTCTATTTAATAGATTCTATCTTTTTCATTTTTCATTTCAGCTTATTAATAAGCACTTTATCATTTTCATAATTTTTTTAATTACCTCTTACCTTTTAGTATTTATAATAATTTTCTTAGATTTTTCCCAAACAGTTTATTATTTATTAGAATTAAAAGTAGTTTAAATAATCAAAATAAGTAATATTAGTAATTAATTAATTTTCTTAAATTTTAATTAACAACAGTAGGTTTTTATAATTTTCTTAGGTTTTATAAATTAGTTAAGACTTTTAGAAAATAGATTTTTAATTTATACTATTCATTTTCCAATTTTCTTATTTAAATTAGTTAAATTAGATTTAAATTAATTAAAAGGTAAATAATTAGTAAAATAGTCTAAAAATATTTTTTAGAAGCTTTTTATAATTTTGTAGGATTCCTGTGATGGTTAATTAGCTTTATAAATTTTTCCATAATTATCTAAGTCATTTAGGTATTATTAGTAATTTAAAATATTTTAATTAGTTTAATTAAGATAATTAGTTTTTAATTAATAAAAAACTCATAAAAAGACAAAAATATTTATTTTTATTTTTTATACTTTCTTCAAGTTCATTTTAAGGTTTAGAAATTATTTTTGCAAGTTTTTAGTTTAATTTATAATCTTTATAATTTTTAGTTAATTTAAATTAGATTTAAATTAGGTTTTAAATAGTTTTAATTAATTAAGTAATATTTAAATATTAAAATAATTATTTTCATAATTTCATTTTCATTTTAAATTTTCTTTTAATTTTAAGTTTTAAAAAGTTTCACTTGCACCCCTGTAGTTTATAATTGTTCAAAACCCATTTTTTCTGTCTGTAACCAGATTTCCAGTTGTGTATTTGTTAATATATCTGTATATATGTTATTGTGAATATTATATCATTGTGCAAATACCAAATATCAGTAGCAAAATCAATTCCAATCATCTTGGCTACTGTCCTCAGTGCCACTCATTCTCATAAACGTTTTTCCAAAAACACCATTGCAATCTCGCTGGGACATAACGACCCGGGGACACACTATACTATCCACGAAGAATTGGAACTGAGCTGTCTTTGACTTGTTGACCTTGGTCAATAATATCTGACCGTTTCGGGACCAATCAAGAACCAATACCACCACCAACCGTTGTGAGTCAAGTATTCGTTCCCGGTCGTTAAAGAGTTTATTGCTTGGTTGATGAAAGTGATACCGATGAAGACTAAAATTATGTTTTGTGCCTTTTTAATTTGTTAAAACAACTTGTTTTACATTGTTTACAAACTATGTCTTTGTTTCCTTTGTTTCTCTTCCTAAAGAAAATGAATGAATGAATGAATTACTCTTGTTTTAAATGGTGTTAATATAATATTGACTTGCAACAATTGGCACCTTTTGTTTATTTCTTTTCAGAACATAATACGACATTCAAGCATGTCACTCGTAGGCTGGAATAGACATTTAGAGATAAACATGATAATATGTTCTTATTTATAAGTTAAATTTCAGTTATAATATATTTTATATAACAAATATTTGTTCACCATTTAGTGCTACATCTTTAACCATTCACCAGCTTTTTATGCGTTTTCTTAAGGCTAACTGGAATCCATTCACATGTTTACTAGACTAGACAATATCCTTTCCATATGTATAAATCTATAAATAACACGAAAAATATATTTATAAATACCCTAGACTAGACAATGCTACAATCTACTTTGGGTTGAGAAATAGTTGTTAGGGATTCCATTATGAATTCGCATGAAGAAATTGTTCCAGCGAATGAAGACGTCAACATGCTTTGTGAAGAATTTGCCACAAATCTCATGGTATATCAACTTCGTTTTATGTCTTTAGTTTAAGGTTATTACATGTTTCATGAATTTCATAAGTATAATAGTTGAATATTCTTTTTATTATTCAGCCGTATGTATTCTTTAATCATGGTATCAATTTATAGACAAATTCAGAAACAAGAACAAACTCTCCAATTGATGTTCATGTTGATGTTGAACAACCTCAAACCGGAGCTACAACGGCTCAAATGGATCGGATATGGGTGGACTTGGTTCGTAAAGAGATCAAGTCAATGTTGGACATAATAGATGCTGCGGAATATAGAATTCAAAATGACACCAATGTTGTTGAATGTTGATGAAGCTTTTTGCTACAAAAGATGAAAGATATTGCCGGATGGATGGAAGATCTGGAACCATTGTTTACCCAGTAATATTTGTCATTTTTCGACCTTTGTTTGACCTATCAATATAGATGATTTGCATTTTAATGGAAACGCTATGTTTACGTTATCAATAAAGTTATGTTATTCTTAAGTCAATTTTAGTTGTCATTTTTCGACCATTGTTTTAACATGATCAAAATAGACAATGTCATTTTTCGACCATTGTTTAAAGTTATTCTAAAGTTATATCTTAACTACGTGATAATGATCATTGTTATTTCCTTGAAGAATACTGCCACACGAATGGCTACAGAAAGGATGTTTACATCAGTTTGCACTAATTGACATCTAATTATATTGAGGATATATACGCTAAATGACAGCTATATACATACATGATTAAGGCTTATCACAATATTCGGTTAACAAATATAAATGAAAAACGTTTTTTTTAATATAAGGGCAAATCACAATACATAAATGCAAATCGTGAATTTCAACTTACACCAAAGATAAGTGCAAATCCTTTATTATTAGTGCAAATTGTTTATTTAGACCAAAAATATTAAGATAAGTGCAAATCGTTTATTTTCCTACAAGATATATATATATATATATATATATATATATATATATATATATATATATATATATATATATATATATATATATATATATATATATATATATATATATATATATATATTTATATATATATATATATATATATATCGAAACTAATTTCGTAAGTAATTGGCTATTAACTCTTTCATTTACTTGTTACAAATATGTTCGACTATATATAACCTGGTACCCAAAACACACTCATCTCTACAAACGAGAAACATAAAAACACACTCATCTCTTCTCTATCTACATAAAATAAATGGAACATAACATGGTTTTGGATGTTCTTGAATCTGTTGAAAATGTTCCAGTTGAAACCGAGGTTCACGTTGTACCTATTTTATTATAATCATCACATATCTTTACTACATTCTCTAATATTGTCTATCTTATTTTTACTTGTTAGATTGACAACAAAATACTCGATGCTTTTGCTCCTACTGAAGCTTCCGAAGACGTTGAGGTAAACGTAGTTGTCTCATGTGCTTCTACCATACAAAATATGCTTACATACCAGAAGCTTGAAGGTCCATTAACCTATCTCACATTAATGACTTTATGTAAACTAACATTCGCTTAGTTCCAAATAGAATTGTTTTCATCGTTTTTAACTTTTGAGCATTAAAATGAAAACTTAATACCTATCTACTGTATAGTAATTATGATACAATAACAAATTTACCAATTCCATATATACAAAAAAGTAACACGTTGTGCATGAAAATAAACTAATGGAATGAAAAACAGAAAATTAGTAGTGATTTTGACAATGATGATTAATTTCAGGCTAGCGTACGACAATAGTGACGAGGACATTCCAGAAGTGTAGACCAAAATGCATGGTCTGAGTTTAGACCTATAAGTTCTGTATAAGAAATTGAATAATCAAATCTTTATATGTCTGTCAAACTTCTTAACAATATAGCTATTTATCCCTAAAAAAAGCCACATCAGAAATGCTTCTGACTTTGTCCTGCAACTTAATTCTAGAAAGCGAATGCTACACTTAGTAGGCTACACTTACCAGAATGGTTGACTAAGAAAATTCACGTGGTTGTATGGACATCACCTACCGAAATAGCCTCTACTAATACGACAAGTGTTGAACGTTAACCCTCCACCCTTGCTTCAAACCTTTCGCGAGATAAATGCCTCTAAAAGGAAGCGATCAACAAACTCACAAACCACAGCTTATTTTATGGTTACTAATCAGATATTGACAATAGCCATAATGATTTCATACTATTGATTATTGAATTTCTGCTGGTGAGATTACAACGTATGTGTTGATCTTTTTTGGTTTTTGATTGTACAAATTAAACCTTAGGGTGTGATAGATAAGTGAGCATGCTATATTAGCCTATCTTACTCATTCTCTGATACGTTATGGGTTACTCGTGTTAGGCTTTATTTCTTGCACTTATAATGTGATATGTGTTTGAGGTGTTTTAAAAACACGTCTTGTTCAAATGGCTTATAATGATTTAGCAATGCCTATCACACAAAGTAATCAAATCCTTTTATGTTGTTTAAAGACAGGATGATTGGAGTCGAAAAATCTAGCACCAGTATTTTGAACCACATTCAAGTTGATTTAAACAAAGGTATGGTCTTTTTTCTCTTTTCAATCTCCATATGTTAGTTTAAAAAAATGAACTTTTAATAAAAGTTTTATTTCATTCAATTTTATGCTAGAAAAACGCAAAGCATTTTCTAATAAAGATGCTCGTGCAAGGCAAACGGGGAAAAAGGTGAAGACCAACTCTGGCTACTTTGAAGAAAGTTCGAGTCACAGAAATATTACTCCTAGTAGGGTACCGTTCGGAACATTGCACAATATGCTAAATACTAATGGAGCTCCAATAAACATGCCATTACAAACAACATCACCTCAAAACATGTCAAGAAATAAAGAAAATATAACACCATTACAAACACCACGTTCCTATAGATCAACCTCTGTAAGCACCAATGTAAGTGTAGACCCAACCATTCAGAAAAAGAGAGACTACAACAGGCTTTATTACCAACGAAGTAGAGAAAAGAAAATAACAAAAACAAATGCTAACATGGACGCACATACATCGGTAGGAGCTACACAATATCTATCGGGCTTGACACGTGAAACCACCATAGGTAAAAAAAACTGTACATATTATGTTCTTTTTTACGGACTTTTGTATGCTCTTATGAATACATGTTTTGAATTGCAAACCAGATGCTCGACATGGTAGTAGCATACTGTTGCCCCTTATTGATCAAGACTACAGTCAAACTATGAATTGTAAGCTTCATTAAAGAAATTGCTTTTGCTTTTTACCGCATGTATTTACATTATACCTATGTAGGAACCAATGTTGGTGTAGACCCAAACATTCAAAGAAAAAAACAATACGACAAATTGCGGTACCAACAACGTAAGGAAAAGCAAAGAGCCGACACAAATGCTAACATGGAAGTACACACAATGGAATGAGTGACACAAAATCTTTCGGACTTTACACGTGAAACCAACATAGGTAAAATAATTTTCCATATTATGTTCTTATTTACGGAAATTTGTCTCATATTATTAATACATTTTTAAAATGAAAACCAGATGATCGACACGGTAGTAGCATACTGTTGCCCCTATTTGATCAAGAGTACAATCAAACTATGGATGGTAAGCTTCATTAAAGAAATTGCTTTTGCTCTTTCCCGCCTGTATTTACATTATACCTATGTAGGAACCAATGTTGGTGTAGACCCAAACATTCAAAGAAAAAAACAATACGACAAATTGCGGTACCAACAAAGTAAGGAAAAGCAAATAGCCGACGCAAATGCTAACATGGAAGCACCCACAATGGAAGGAATGACACAAAATCTTTCGGACTTTACACGTGAAACCAACATAGGTAAAATAATTTTCCATGTTATGTTCTTATTTATGGAAATTTGTCTCATTTATTAATACATTTTTAAATTGCAAACCAGATGATCGACACGGTAGTAGCGTACTGTTGCCCCTGTTTGATCAAGAGTACAATCAAACTATGGATGGTAATCTTCATTAAATAATTGCTTTTGCTCTTTACTGCATGTATTTACATTATACCTATGTAGGAACCAATTTTGGTGTAGACCCAAACATTCAAAGAAAAAAAACAATACGATAAATCGCGGTACCAACAACGTAAGGAAAAGCAAAGAGCCGACGCAAATGCTAACATGGAAGCACACACAATGGATGGAATAACACAAAATCTTTCAGACTTGACACGTGAAACCAACATAGGTAAAATAATTTTTCACATTATGTTCTTCTTTACGAAATTTTGTACCATCTTAATAATACATGTTTTAAATTGCAAAACCAGATGATCCGTACGATTTCGTGTACGATGGTCTTCCTAAAGAGCATCATGCATTGAAGGAGCAACCACCATGTGTCAAGTGTAGAGCAAAGAAAAAACAATACGAGTTTCTGACTTTTTGTTGCACGAACGGGAAAACGACTTTGAAAAGAAATTTTAACCTAGACAATAACTATTCCCCGGGCTGCGGCGCCAAAAACTTGATGCGTGGAATTGCGCCCTCGCAAAAGGTTTTACCTCTCAAGGGATCTTGAGAAGCTTGCAATCCTCACCAGGTAGTGTACCTGACCATTGTAGTATAGTATAGTGGCAAGTACCGGGGGATTGATCGTTCAACTCAAAGAATAGTGTTCGCTAGGGTTAAAACTCAATTAAAATAGGTCTAGAGATGAGGGATGATTCTTTTTGTATTTTTATATTTTATGGAAAGCAAGTAAAAATCTCGGGTTTTGAAGGAGTGGGCAGAATTAGTTGCTAATCAACTAACCCAAATAACTACAGATGCAATCAAAATAAAATAAAATAAACTTAAACTAATTGTGGCGAAAATAATAATGAGAGAAAATGTGTTTACTTAGATTTCACTACTCCCTGGCTATCTTTTACCGGTTGATTAGTTTGTTACAATTCCATGGATGACGGGTTATATTCCTTAATACCATTCGTAGGGCCGTGTACGATCTTCCCTAACTCTATAAGCTTCTACCTCTTCCTATGTCGAGCCGACTACTAGCTCCTAACATGGCCTAATTAGTAGTTACCTTTGCATTAAATATAACCAATATATCATAGTACACCTCCGATCATGTTTCTTAAGACGTTCAAGCAAGTTACCAATTGGAAGTCTGCCAGTTTTCCTAAGCCTAACATCGAATTCATTCACCCGCAACAATTATAAACAAACAACCAACCAATAATCAATATCTAAGTTTCATTACATCTAAGCAAACACAAAGAAAACCTAGCCTAGCATGTTAAAGAGAAGACAAACGTAAGATATAATCAAACAACACATAGACATATTGAATGATTTGTTGGAAGACTTCTCTTTAAATAAGCATGGATGAAACAAGGGTTTGAAACCCTCAAAATTGCAGTAAAATTCGTCTAGGATTTTCTCCCTTTAAAGTTGCACACAACGAATGAAAATTAGAAAATTATATATAGATTTTAAAATCTGACGGCGTCAAGAGTAGGGTCTGATTCCGTCAACTCGCCGCCAAAATAATACTCATATTGCCTAGATCCACTTCTGACGTCGTCATGTACAAACTTGGTCTTGGCCGTCATGTGCAATTTACTCTTGATGGCCTTGGTGACGCCGTCATGAACAAATCTTCAAAAACCTCTCTGGCGCGTCACGTCTAATTTGATTTATCCACCTCTTTGTCAAGTCTTGACGCCGTCACTAGCAATCTTTGACGCTGTCAGGTACAATTTTTAGCATGATTTTGAGACTTTGTCGTTTTATTCACTTTTTCGCTCCAAAAACGTCCAAAATGCTTCCTTTTGCAAATTTCCTCTCAAAAGTACCTAAAATGACAAAAGGAACGATTTAGGGCAATATTTGATCAAATAATATCGACTTTGGCCTTAAATGACCCCCCAAAAGTGGTACACTTTTTGTCTCATCAGCATAGGTTACAATGGCCTAATCTTGATAAAGAAATTGTTAAGATATTACTACGTGTTCTTGCACCAAACCCATATGTTCAGACATTTCGAACACTTGGTAACCTTGGTCCGTTTGACAAGTATAGGGTCGAATTAAATGCATCTATTAAATTCGATCAAAGACTTTACAATCGTCCTACCACGTCCGAGGTATAAATACGATTCTAACCATCCTACGTCTTATATAAATTGACCATTGTATACATAATCTTATACTCTCAACATAAATATGTTATCACGTAGGTCGTTGGTATTTGGGTAGAAGGTAATAACAACATCACTACATACAAATGAGAGGAAGATTGGTTTCTGCTAATCTGGCTGAAGGAGAGCGGTTCTATCTACGTGTACTTTTGCAACATGTTAAAGGCCCTACAGGCTTTGAATATCTTTACAAGTTCAATGACGTAGTGTATAGTACATTTCGTAGAGCGGCCCTCGAAAGGGGATTAATACAGAGTGATAATCACATATCTGACTGTCTACGTGAGTCCTCTATGCACGAGATGCCCGGCCCTCTTAGAAGACTATTCGCGACTCTTCTAATCTTTTGTGAGCCAGGAGATGTTCGCAAGTTATGGAATGACCATTACGACTCACTTTCAGAAGACTACACTTTACATTGTGCAAGTGTTGAGCGAGTTCAAAATATGGTTCTAACGGACACATCATCAATTCTACAATCTATGGGTAAGAGTCTTAGTGATTTTGACCTTCCCAACATTACGGCGTATGTAAGTTTAGGATCATTTTGCTGTCGTGAGTTACAAGAGGAGTGCTCGATAGTTGTACAAGATGAAGATATACTCGCTCGGCATTCTCTCAACACTGATCAAAAAGTCGCATACGATACAATCATGAGACATGTCGATGAAGATTATCTTGGCGTGTTTTTTATTGACGGTCCTGGAAGAACTGGTAAAACATTCTTGTATAAAGCTTTGCTTGCCACTATTCATTCTCGTGGTCTTATTGCACTTGCCACCGCTTCATCAGGTGCGGCAAATAACATGACAGGGGGTAGAACTGCTCACTCTCGATTTAAGATTCCCATCAATCTTTACAAACTCAATATGCAACATCAAAAAACAAAGTGGCCTTGCTAAGCTACTTGTTCAAGCCAAGTTGATAATCTGGGATGAAGCATCAATGGCTAAAAGGTAAGCTGTGGAGGTGGTTGATCGAACTATGCAAGACATTACCGGGGTCAAACTTCCTTTCGGCGGCAAGATAATGGTTTTAGGAGGGGATTTTAGACAGGTTTTACCGGTCGTTAGACGTGGAACACGAGCGCAGATTGTAGATTCGAGTCTACGAATGTCACCTCTTTGGTCCATAATTAAAAAAATGCGGTTAACCATAAACATGAGGGCACGGACAGACCCATGGTTTTCAAACTTCTTATTACGAGTTGGTGATGGAGTTGAAGAGGTCATCGATGAAGACTATGTACGCATACCTAATGACATGACCGTCCCTTACACTGAAGATGCTGCCTCAAAGGATGCATTAATCGATGAAGTGTTTCCTTCCTTCGTCGCCAACGCTCATTCATCTATTGATATAGTTTCAAGAGCAATTTTATCCACTAAAAATGAGCATGTTGATAGCATTAATGATATGTTGATTGAAAGATTTCCTGGCGAAGAGAAGGTTTACTATAGTTTTGATGAAGCAGAAGATGACACCCAAAACTTCTATCCTTTGGAATTCTTAAACTATCTCAACGTGAGCGGTTTGCCCCCTCATTGCTTGCGTTTGAAAATAGGATGCCCGATTATTCTTTTAAGGAATCTCGATCCGGCAAATGGATTATGTAATGGTACGAGGTTGATATGTAAACGTTTAGACCCTAATGTCATCAATGCTGAGATTGCTGTCGGACAACACGCTGGAGTTAGAGTGCTCTTGCCAAGAATACCTCTTGCTCCATCTGAAGAAAACATGTTCCCTTTCAAACTAAAGAGAACACAATTCCCTATTCGCCTTAGCTTTGCGATGACTATTAATAAAGCTCAAGGCCAGACAATTCCAAATGTGGGTGTCTATTTGCCCGACTCTGTTTTTTCGCATGGCCAACTTTATGTGGCATTGTCGAGAGGGATATCCCGTAGAACAACAAAGGTATTTGTTAAACCAGTCAAAGAGTTCCATCAAGCAGGAATCTACACCTCAAATGTCATGTATCAAGAAGTTTTACGCGACGAGTAACGTGTGTTGTTAGTTTTTATCTCATAACTGATGTATTGTTTTACTTTCAGTTTCGTTAAATGGTTTAATATGTTTGTTTGATCGATGTTAAGAATTTTTTTCAAGACATTAGTTATCATATAGTACAACTGTTTGCAATTACATTCTGATCGGTTCACGTTCTATTTTGAACGCTACACAAAACGCTCACTATAATATCACAAATCGTTAATTATCTGCCACTAGGAATTCCGTTGCTATGCACGGGTACTCACCTAGTATTGTTAGATTAAAATACCTCTACTTATAAATGTCAATGCAATTTATTAAATATATAAAAAAAATTACTAACTTTAACAAATATATCTTACAAACGGTAAATTTTCAAGCTAGGAAAAATAAACTATCGCGACGAGAATTAAATCTTTTATATAATACAACAAAACCCCTAGTGGGGACTTTCGTATTTCAAAAAAAAGATTATTTCTTTATTAAGTAATATTTTAATTAATTAGTATTTTTTAATTTATAAATTTTTAAATTCGTTTTGTTGATATATACTACACAAGTTGAAGATAAATACAAAAAATATAGATAAGATGCAAAATTTTTAAATGATTATCTTTAATAATAAAAAACTATAATTTAAAAAAATATAATTATTTATTTTAAAAACTATAATCATAAATCAAACAAAACAAAGATTAAATTATTTATTTTTTAATAAATAAAAATATGTTATTCAAAAAACTTTAAAAAAAACCCGCGCGTGCGCGGACATTATAACTAGTTATCATTTTATAGATATGCATTTTTATATACTTTTGACAAGAAAAATCACATGCGATTCATTTTAAAAATTACACGTGTTTTTTATGCGAAAATTTTGAAAAAAAATAAAAAAAAGAAAGTATAAAAGTGTATAATAATAAAAAGATAATTTAATTATCATCTGATTTTTTTTTCGTGTAATAATTAAAGATCTATGTATTCTAATATACACCACTTTTGTACCACCCATCTAAGCTTAATATAATTAAATTTCCTGATGTGGCTTTACTAATATACCACTTTTGTACAACTCTCTAATGCATAATTGGAGAATAAAATTAAATGGCCCGTTTCACCTATTTCACCTATATTTGTAAACCATTCAAAGGTATTAACACCCACCGATAACTTCTTCTATACGATTTCACATTCAAATCGACAGTTTCTCCATCGCATTCAATGTGGTCAAAGTCAATCAATTCTCCTACAAATCTTCTTTCTATCATTCAATCAATCAATTGGTTTTACAAATCTTCTTCAAAAACATAACGCGTTTCTCCCATCTTTTGCTATTGTCGGATTCAGAATAAAAAAACATAGATCCATCGATTAATATGTGAGTTTTACAATCAAAATACAGGATTTAATCTTTACCTGAATAACATAAAGCGGATTAATATGTGAGTTTTATAATTTTTTTTCAATAATTTTGTTAGTTATTTGTTTTGAATTGCTTATAATGTTATAAAGTATTCTTGATTTGTTGCATAATTTTTGTTTTGATTTGATTAATTATAAGCTTAGAAGCCCTGATTATTAATTATAAGCTTAGAAAAGGGTGTGCCTGAGTTTAAGCTAACTTCAATGAAGAAAACAAAATTACAGCGAAAGAGGTAAGAACACTATTTTAATAAATTCCACATTTGTTGTTAGTAGATGATATGGATTGATGAAAATGGTTATTCGTAATTTATGTTCTATGTGTGTTTCTTATGCACACCAACTGTTTGATAAATTGTGTTTGTGTAATTGTCATTTGTATGGGAAAAATAGAGCACATGATGAATCATTATAACCAAGAGATGATGTTGATTTCCAAGCACACGTATGCTTCGAATTTATAGTCTTTAAAGTGTGTTTCCAAGCATTAATCTAATGATATAAGAATTTTATTATTTTTAATATTGTTTTGTGACCCATTATAATTGATGTTTTTTTACAGACAAGCGCATCTGAAAACTTAAAATGCAGAATTTACAAAAGATCAATGCCAATGCTATTGTAATGATCATTGGACATCCTTTGGGCGCCACAGGTAATGATCATTGGGAATTTTGGCATGTGCCGGTAATTCAAGTTTCACTAAATATAAAACTCAAAGTGAGCATTTTGACCCATTTGTTGTGCTGTTATTTTTGGGTCGATATAGTGGTATTTTGGGGCGGCTGTAAAATTGCTTTTCTAAGGAGTGTAGTGTTAACGTTTTAATAGGTGTTTGGGATCGCTTATAAATTGCTTTCAGGGGTTGTTTATTAGATTGATTTGAGATAGCTTATTGAAACTGCTAATAGTGGTTGTATGGGATTGCTTAAAATATGAGTTACTTTTCAATTTCATTTAGATCTCTACTTTGTCTTAGGGGTGTGTGGATTGCTTAAAACTACTTATGTATTTATTTTGTTTAGATAATCAACTCTAAATACGGTTTAAGGTTTCTTATTAAAACTACTTATTTTATTTACGTGCTTGTGATGATTTTTGGTACTAAGAGCAAAATGCCTAAGCTAGAAATTGATGCTTCTTTCGCCCAATTTACAGCCGTCACACTTTCATGAAAGTGATTATTTATATTTCTTCATTTTGAATTAATAATTGTCTATGGCATAGCTACAAGTTACACTAAAGAATGCTTTTTCTAAGATATAGAAGATACTGATTTCCTTTCATGTGAAGTTTAGTGGTTGTTTGAACATCTGGCTTGGAATTGGTCACAAAGACGATTTAATATCTTAGTATCACTTCAATTTTGGGAAATTCTTTTTTACTATTCAAGTAGCTATTAATCCTATTATAATATTTTGTGAATGACTTTTGACTTGTTTGACCCATGTTACTTGCTTCCTTTCAGACTAACATGGTATACTATTTTGTAGAGTCTCGAGCGATGCCAATTTAAAGAATGGGTTCATTTTAGTCCTTTCAAGAAAGTATGTACATACGTAACTTGAAGCAACACATGCAAGGCCATTCACTTGAGCTATATTTTGAAATATGTGGTTGTTATTATGTTTGTATGTTGAAGCTACTATTGTTAAGAACTAAATATTGGTCTGGTGAAAGTGTGTCGTTGTGTTGGTTTTGGTAATAATGTATTTTTTAAGACATGATGGTATTTCAAATTAGGATTCTGACTCAGGGTGTTGGATTTACTATTGTTATGAACTTAATATTGGTTTGGTGAAAGTGTGTCATTTTGGTAATAACGTATTTTTTTAAAGAAATTATGGTATTTTTTAAGAAATTAGGATTCTGAGTGGGGGTGTTGGATTAGCTTCTTTAATGGGCGTATTGGCTTATAAAGATTTGGAAACGCGGATAAGGTCAACTTTTTGATGAGCTTATGGACTTAAATAAGCTCAAGTTTCATGAGCTCATCCCAAAGAAAAGGGTGATTGTATCGGCCATGTAGCCGATTAACTACAAGTAATAGGAGTTGTTTGGGCTTACATATATTTTCCACTTTTCTACTTATGTGCTTATTTGTTAGCTGAAGTAAACACAAGTAAAAAGGGGTGTTTGGGAGAACTTAATGTTACTACTTTTCCGTTTATGTACCAAGTAATAAAGTGTGTTTCATATTACTATTTTTTTTTCTACTTTTATGGATTTGTACTAATTTATAGCTAAAGTGACTGCCCAAATTAGTAGCTAAAATTGATAAGGGGTGTTTGGGAATTACTATTTTTTTTTTTTTTGCTTATTTGCTTATGTACTTAGCTTATTTGCTTATGTAATTAACAACATCTTTCTGCTATTGATGACGCAAATTTCTACGGCCGCTAACACGACTTGCTGCTACTGATGCGGTTTGTTGTTGTTGATCTAACTTACTCTTGCTGTTGATGAAGCGGCTTACTGCTACGGGTCAACAAAATGTTGCTATCTTTGATAATTTTTCTTCTATGATAGTTATGGGTCAACAAACTGTAGTCTTAGACAAATTCAATCGTCATTATTAAATATATGCAGAAAGTTCAAAGTTGGAGTTCCTACGAGCTCTCCTGCCATGGTTCTCATAGAGTTGCTATTGAGGTAAACAAATCTTATATAATCATGGAAGTTATGATATGTAATTGTTTGATAGAAAAAGTTTAGTAAGAAGATTCGATCGTTACATTCTTATTCTGGCAGCGGCTCGACTATTCAGAACAAGCATACGTTGAATATAATTTGTGAGTTACTAGAGACAGTTGCAAGAACATTGGTCATTTGGTCCCTCGGATGAGAGTTGTAAAAGGAAGTGGTAAAGCTATAAATTACTAAACTCCTCCGAGAATTTTACTGGCTTTGGTTAGTACATAGGTAAGACGAGGACGTTGGTTTAATGATAAGGTCCTGCAAAATCTCTTCGATGATACTGGGAAGAGAGCTTGATGGTGTACAATTATGAAACTATATACTAAATTTAGACCTAAAGATTTAATAGTAGATATGGTGGCTTGGTATTTTTGTACTCTGATAATAAGGTATTTGCTAGGAAACTTATTATTGAAAATTGTAATTTGTTAGCAGGTTGCGTTTATCATTAACACGTAAAGTCGTATGTGAAGTGGTTACAGTTGCTAACACAATTCAAGTGACAAGTGGTATTGAAGAAACACTAAAGTAACAATGAGTTATGTGATTTGTATAGAGGCTATTAACATGTAGCACTCTGCAAGAACATATATTCATTCATGGTACTTTTAAAAAGCTGTTATTTGTATTGCATCTACATGAGCAATCTTATTCTTTATAGTTTCTCTCCATTAAAAACAAATCTTTGGTGACGATTTGCACAACATTGTTATTCAAGCATGCATGTTAAAGTAATGGTCTTATGTGCAATGAATTCTACGCTAAGTTAAACAAATTTCATAAGACTAGAAATTAAATGGGTTTTAACAGCAAACTCTCTAACATTTCATAGAAACAATACAAACTTCTGCATTTCGAAAGAAACAGGCAGACTCAATTACTAAAATAAATTAAAGTCGAAACAAACACAAACCATGTAGTCTACAAAGAAATTCTAATAGATGAAGCTTATGGTAATCTATCAAAAAACTACTACAAATGTAGTCTACAAAGAAATTCTTCAAGGTCTTTGACAAAGTTTCAAGAGGTACGTACCGATATACATATGCTATCTTTTATGGCATTTTTTTATTTACATGTATTATCAATCGCAAACACCTTTTGCTTACATTTTTTTTTTCTTTTTACAAATATTAGGCGCATACATTTGCTTTCCAAGTCGTTTCAATCCAATCCATTCTTGGGGTCAAATAAAATTGTAGACCGTCTGCATGAATGTTTATTAGATTAATAGTTACATCCATATTTCTTTATTGTATCATTGACTTCATATAGGGGTGGCAATTTGTGCTCGCGATAAAAAAAATGAGCTAATTTTGGCAATTTTGTAAAAGAGTGGGGCACATTTAGCCTTTTTTTTTTTTTTTTTTTTTTTTTTTTTTTTGAAATGGGCATATATTGCCCATTTAAAAGTTAGATGGGCACAAACGGGCACATATTTTCTCTCCATTGGAGAATATTACAATTGTTTTTTTAAAAAAACTTATAGATATAATATATTTAATTTTTTAAATATAAATGAGGTGTTACGTTTGAGGAATTTATTGCATCGTTTTGGGTTTTTTCTAAAGCGATTTATATAACATGCGCCCGTTTTGCCCGTGCCTATTTAGCCCGGTGCCCGTTTAGCCCGTGCCCGTTTAGCCTGGTGCCCGTTTAACCCGTTGCCCGTGCCCGCCCGGCCCGCCCGTTTGCCACCTCTAACTTCATATATTATCCATTAAAAAAAATTCAAAATCTTTACCTTCGTTGTTTTTTCTTACTTTACCCACACACTTAATTTCTTGATGCATTCATTTTTCTAAAAACCCGTCAATTTGACGGGTCTTATAAGCTAGTTTACCATATACAGTATTTAATTTGTAACCCGTATGTCGTGTAACCTAAACTGAATAACTTTCTCCGGGTTCAAGTAGATCGGGTAAGTCGGGCTCAATTTGACACCTCTGTAACCCACAACAAACCCAATCCACCCAATTTCACAGGAACTCCGAAACCCCCACACAAGAAACGACCTAAAAACCCAAACCCTTAGCCGGCAAATCCCGCCGTCTTTGTCACAGATGGCCGTTAACAACGCCGACGATGAACTCTGCTCAGAACCACCACAAACCCATCCTCAATCACCCTCACCCACAAACCACATGACCCCCGAAAAAGCATGGGCACATTGGAGATCTCTGGGTGAACCAAAACTAATAGTAGCACCAATGGTCGATAACTCCGAACTTCCCTTTCGATTGCTTTGTCGTAAATACGGAGCTACAGCTGCTTATACACCCATGCTCCACTCTCGTATTTTTACTGAGAATGAAAAATATCGATCTCAAGAATTTACTACCTGTAAGGTAATAATCACATCTATCCAACTTACTTTCCACATATGTGTAATTTATTATTTTTTTGCTATTGCTTATGTTTGTGGAATTATGTAGGAGGACAGGCCCTTGTTTGTGCAGTTTTGCGCGAATGATCCAGATACGTTGCTGGAAGCTGCGCGAAGAGTGGAGGATTATTGTGACTATGTTGACATTAATTTGGGGTAACTTTTTGATACCTCAACCTTTTGTTTGATGTTTGCTGGAATACTATCTATTTAGCTAGATGATTAAGAGGACATAGTTACTTGCTAAATGTCTAAGACATAACCTATACATATAGGTTTATAGGAATAAGATTTAAGCCTACCATGGAGTGGCGGATACATGAGTTAGAATCATATGGCTACAAAAGAACAGGTTAGACGGGCCAGGTCGTTACTAATACCGCCTAACACAAGTTTATAGTTGTTACGAAACATCAGACATATATTCAATAGTAGTAGTAAAGGCCGTGAACGAGGTTTCGCATCGATAGTTATACCATCTAACAAACTTTTTTAAAATTATTATAATATGAAATTAAGCAATCATTTATAATTTCATTGGTCATTAATAATTTTGGTGCACAAATTGGTCGTTGTCAACTATTCAACTTGATTGCAAAATGCATGCTCTACATCGGATGTTGAAACTAACAAATCGATGCTAGTTAGGAGAGAAGATATACACTCACATATATTTTATGTTCATTGTTTCAATCATCTTCTTGGCAAAACCTCCAATTTTCACAAAAGTATTTTATGTTTTACTTTTTAACTCTGCATGCCTCCACATAAGAAGATGTTTCGATTCAAGTACTTAAAAATCATTATTTGTTGTAAATTCTTTTAAATAAAAGGTACCCGCTTGTGTTAGTTCATGTAATCTAAATGATCTAAAAAACTTACTTTGCACAAACATGCCATAAATATACGTAACCTTGTGTTTGAATGTTTAAGGCGATGGTTGAGCTCTTGTAGTTGCATATATGTGGCCTAATTAAATACATAGACATTGTAAGGGTTGCAAGTTGCTAACACATAAATAAATAATTCAACTTGGCAGGATTTAGTTTGTTCATGTTGTGTACGTGTGTTTTATGTGTGGACAACATTAACAAACTTGGTGCACCTAGGTGCAAGCTGAAGCTTTTTAACTACTTATTCCATTTTAATAAAATTTGTTTATTATATATATATATATATATATATATATATATATATATATATATATGACAAAACGGAGTAACATTTTCCAAATGTAGTCTTTTTGTTCATCTTTAATATATTGTCTTCTTTCCCTCTACCCCTCGCTTTATGCATTGCATTTACAATTTCTTGTTCATTCTTTTGTAAGTTGTGCTCAAATGATTTGACCCTGAAGATATTAACCATTAGTTAAGCAAAAAACAAACAAAATAGTTCTTGTTATTTTAAGATGCAAAGTGCTTTAGGTTTATTGTTTTGAGGTCTTCAATTGATACATTAAAAAAATATATGGTCTTGATATTTATTGGCAAACCATAATGAGAACCCTGTCGAGTAACTCATCATTGTAAATGTTTAAATAATACCAATTTCTTGATTTAATCATGTATACTTTAAAGGTGACCTTAAATCTAACCCGTCATTCTAGGCATTATTCTTTTACGAATGCTATCCCAAATACCATTAGAAGAACGAACGCATCAGCTTACCTCAGTCTCTTGATTCTCTCGAGTCTCGACATCTAGACTTTATCACTACTAACACTCAAAGTCCCAACAAGAAATTGGTGTATAACGACTATGTGATACACGGAGTTTCCATGATGTTTGATGCTCTTCGATTTCTGAAGTATTTTAAAATCTTGGCATTTATAGTCGAGGTCATAGAGCTAAACACTTTGAATTTGAAAGTAATCTTCTTTACTATCAATTTACAAAAACAAAAACTACTATTCATTTCACATCTTTTATTTTGTGGGGTGGTCCAATGTCTGTGCTAAACTCTTATTCATTAATTCATTAATAAAATTTGCCATAGGTACCACTCTCTCTTACCCCATAACGAAAACTACTATTCATTTCATCTTGTTTTATTTTGCCCCTTTTTATTACTCTTAGTTAACAATAAGTTTAACTCTTGCATTTGTATAAGTTACATTTGCCATAATACTGATTTAATTCTGCCTTTATGCGGGGGATTTAAATATCTTTTTAAAAATTATTTGCTCTCTCCTTTGTCTACACTTGATGGTTGCTGCTTTCGGGGTCACATTCTTTAAACACAGCCTACTGCATGACGATTATCAAGTTAGGGGTTGTAAGGAACTACCACAAGAAATTAGGAATGGTTTGTGAATCAGGCAACCATGCATATGAATGATTGGTGAAACTATATGTATATGAACGATTCATATGATAATGAATAATTAGCCAAAGCTCATAGCTTAATAACTTACCATACTAAGAACACGTTGATTTATTGTTGATGCACATCCTCTACCATGTTGATTGATTTATTTATCTGTTTGCATCTTACACCAATAACTAGTTGATGTATTTTATTTGTTGATAGATATGCAATTTCGATAGTTCAGCCATAGCTTTTATGAACTAAACATGATATTACTTCTTTCTATGGCTTGTTTGTGCAAATCGAGTCTCGTAAAGATTTCATATTGGATGAACTAACGCAAATGGCTATATTATATTTGAGTGTCCGAACAAATTTTGATCTGCAAGTACTTATCAGAATTTCAACTAGTTATTGGTGAAAAAAATTATTGTTGATTTTATGGATGATTGTCTAGTGTCATTTATTGAAAAGTATACGCTAGATGAAATTTGTAATGATGCAATAATGATGAACTTTTAACAGATGAAACCTCGTGTGAAACAATTGCAAGGACCTTAATACTATTATTGAATATTTGGGAGATGTTTTGTATTCATGATACATCTATATTAGATGGTATTAACACCAACCCGCCTAACCCATTAATCCTGTCACTACTCTTCCCGGCTACGTTAAGAAATAACATGCTTTTGATTCCTTGATTCGCCACCACTATACCAAAATTGGGTGGCGGTAGACCTTGCTGGTCTCTAAAGACCCTAATGGAAGGATACATTCTCATTGACGTATCTGCACCTCATATGGAATTTAGTGGTCCATGTATTAGTTATATATGTATGTCTAGCAAGATAACGTTGGGAATAAGTGAGCATGAAGCATGGTTGAAGACATGATACCGAATCTTACTTGACTAACATTAGGTTAAGTCTAGGAAAGTAGGAAACTTGTGTGCTCATTCCTTTTTTTAATAACCCATAACTGTATTCATTTCTTACATATCATTTATACTATTATTTTGTTTCAACTGATTAGCTAAATATACTGCAGACCTTTAATATCTGATAGCAATTACTTGTGTTGACTTAAGTGATCAGCATGTTTCATGAACCATGAAACTTAGGTCTGCATCTAGCTAATGAATTTACTTCCGAAAAGGAATGCCACATTTACAAGTATATATACTTCTGTTTAGATCCTTAACCTAGCTACTATTAGTATAGTTGCAACATATGAGTGTTTACGTAATTGCCTTATGCCTTGTATGTTCTTCAACAATTTAAATACAATACTCATTTACAGGTGCCCGCAGCGTATTGCCAAACGAGGAAACTATGGAGCTTTTTTAATGGATAAGTTGCCTCTAGTAAAGTCGTTGGTTGAAAAATTGGCCCAAAATCTCAACGTACCCGTGTCTTGCAAAATCCGACTCTTCCCTGATTTGGAAGACACATTAAAGTATGCAAAAATGTTACAAGATGCAGGCTGTGCTCTTCTTGCAGTACATGGACGGACACGTGATGAAAAAGATGGAAAAAAGATAAGAGCAAATTGGAAGGCAATACGGGCTGTTAAAAACGCTCTTCAAATACCAGTTCTTGCTAATGGGAACATACGTCACATGGATGACGTGAAACAGTGTTTGGAAGAAACGGGTGCTGATGGAGTACTTTCAGCTGAAACTCTTCTTGAAAATCCTGCTCTGTTTGCTGGATATAGGACTGTTGAATGGGTATCTGATAGTGAAGATGGTAATCAAAACGGTAAATTGGATCAAGCTGAGCTAGCTCTCGAGTATTTGAAGCTATGTGAAAAATATCCGGTGCCATGGAGAATGATTCGTGCTCATCTTCACAAGATGTTAGGGGAGTGGTTTAGGATTCATCCACATGTAAGAGACGATTTTAACTCACAACACATACTTAGCTTCGAGTTCCTTTATGATATGGTCAATCGGCTAAAAGATCTTGGCGTCTCAAGGCCTCTTTATGTCAAGAACACTAGTCTTGATGACATGTCTCCAAACAGGGTCTAGTGTGATTTCAAAGCCTTCAGAAGCTACAAAGGTGCATCTGAGTGGTAATTTTTGTATACTAGTTATATCATGATTTTAAATTCAGCTATCTATATTCTTTTCGGTCGAAGACAACAGATCTTTGCATTTCATGTGATAATATGCTGAAAGTCCTTTTGTTGTTGGGATTAAAGCACTTCACTTAACCTTGAGTAGATTTTCTAGTATTGTTGTGGATACACATTCAAAATCATTAAAATGTTTCTGTTTTAAGTTACAAGTCAATTACACTTATTGTAACTCTCATTCTTTGGTATTGTTATCCTGATTCAAACTTTGATATTATCAGAATACTAATCATTATTATTGTTATTGTTATTTGCTATTTTTATTGTTATTGTTAGGATTGATTATTTCATTTATAATTTGTAAAAATGAGATTACAGGTTATATCATTTGTTTCAAATGTCAGCAAGTCTTGCATAATGTAACACCCACAGATTTCAAAACTACAATAATTGTTTGGGTTGGGGGAGGTAACTGAGGGGATAAAAAGAATCTTTTGTACCCTTAACCCTCTCCTTATGTCACATCCCAGGGTGGGGATAACATGACCCTAATTGTTTTACCATAATGATCACTTTGATTCAACGGATGATTAATCATTGTTCCTTACTAGGGCCTCCACATCACATGTACCCGTATTAGTCCAATTAGCTCACATGATCACTTGATGACCACACCAAATTTGTTAGTGACTAGGCTAACAACTGCCACCCAAAGTTCTCATCTGCAAAGACAGCATATTAGGCAAGAACCCAGTGGTACGGCTGCACCACCCTTGAGTGTTATGCTAAGCCACAGTTGATCTTTCAAATCATATCATAATACGATACAAATACACAAGATACTTATTACAACATTACATATGATTATATATATGCTATCATACCATATCATATAATATTCTCATAATCATAATATCTGATGTATCAATAATATAATATTTCATCATATGTAATATATCATGTGTATATCATTGTGTATACAAGTATAGATTAGTTCTGGACTTCTGGGTGTGTGAACAAAATAGCCCTTCCCAAGAGACATACCATAGCATGGACAGCATTGCCTTCCCATTGAAACCATGGACAACAACACCAATGACATCTGCTCTGAAACAATATGGGATGCGAGAATCAAGAAAGCGTGGGCACATTGGAAGAAAGTCGGTGAACCTAAGCTGATTGTAGCACCCATGGTCGATAATTCTGAGCTTCCTTTCCCATTACTATGTCGTAAATATGGTGTTGAATGCTTGACTCTTGCATCTTTGCTGAGAACGAGAAGTATCGTTCTCAGGAATTCATTACCTGCAAGGTAATAATGTTACGCATATATTTATTTTTCAGTTTGTTTGTTGATAACATCTAGCTGTGAATGTAATTGATGAAAATGAATGTTTGATCATGGAATTTTGCAGGAAGACCGGCCTTTATTTGTACAATTTAGTGCAAATGATCCAGACACTTTACTAGAAGCAGCACGGATGGTAGAGCCTTATTGTGACTGATTACGTTGACATTAATTTTGGGGTAAGGTTTTCTTAGAGTTCCATATCAATTTTTTTAAAACCTTATACAATTGATTATCTTACCGAATATGATTACAAAAATTATAATGTTTCAACAACAATGTTAACTATAGAATAAAATCATCTAAGGAGGTTTTATCACTAAATGTTATACATTAAATAAATTTTTATCTACTTTCAACCTGGGTGTTGCCATTACCTATTTGCAGGTGCCCAATGCCTATCGCGAAACAAGAAAAACTATGGATCTTTCCTAATGGACAATCTACCTCTGGTGAAGTCCTTGGTCGAAAAATTGGCTCTTAACCTCACTGTTCCTGTGTCTTGCAAAATCCGAGTCTTTCTGGATTTGCGAGACACTTTAAAGTATGCAAAAATATTAGAAGAAGCAGGTTGTACTCTTCTTGCAGTTCACGGACACACCCGTGATGAGAAAGATATGAAAAATATTCGAGCAAATTGGAACGCAATACGGGCTGTGAAAAATGGGAATATTCGTCACATGGATGATGTGATAACAATGCTTGGAAGAGACCGGTGCTGATGGAGTACTTTCAGCTGAGACCCTTCTTGAAAATCCAGCTTTGTTTGCCGGATTCAAGACCATTGAGTGGGCATCTGGTGAAGATGGCAATCAAGACGCTAGATTGGATCAAACTGACTTAGTTATTGAATATCTGAAGCTGTGTGAAAAATATCCTGTGCCATGTAGAATTATTCGTGATCATGTTGACAAGATGTTAGGGGAGTGGTTCAGGGTTCATCCACATATAAGAGATGATTTTAATGCACAATCGGTTCTCAGCTTCGAGTATCTTTATGGTATGGTCAACCAGCTTAGAGATGTTGGTGTTGTAAGGCCCATTTATGTCCAGAACATTTGACCCTATAACAGATACGCAAACGGGTCTATCGTTAGTTTATAAGGTTCAGAGTGGTTAGTTTAGTACTGTAGTTTATGATGAGTCCAGTTCTCTATGTAAGATGACAATGGATTGCTAATTATGTCCGGTTATCAGGTTTATGTGCTGAAAATAAATTCCTTTTGCCTTTTTGAGAGCAAAGCATATTACGAATAACCGTCTTGAGTTGATTTTTGTTTGCGTGATGTGGGATTCTGTCGAGGTTTGTATTTTGTACACACCTTTGGAATTAGGGTTGGCATATTTGACAAGTTATTTGAAAACCAGCTAATTTCAGCTGTATTTATATTCATGACCAAGTCAAAAAGTGTAATTTTTATAGTTATCTAAAATAGAAACGTGTTAAGTTGGTTAAGAGTAGCCATATGGAGTATTGAAGCTGCAACCCATTACCCTCCTTGTGAATTGTGACTCACTTTGCTGTATGACCATCTTGATGCAAAAACCACTTTCTTCGGTACTTCATTCATTTACCTTGTAACTCTTCGACGATGAATTTCATCGATAATGCTAAAGACATGACAATAATAGTGCGATAATGATAAAGAGGTGACAATAATAGTGAACATGACATAGATGATGTTATAAGCTAATGCATGTTGAATTTGCTGTAAATGAAAGAGAGTGTCTCCATAGTATACCAAAAAGGTTCTTTGATTGACCACAGGCTTACGAAGGGTCACATGACACTTTATGAACCCCTTAACAAATGAACATTCTATCGTAAACAAATTTTACACCGGTAATCAACTTTTGCACCTACACCAAGTAGCGTTTATGTCGTAAACATACACAGTAACACAGTGAGCAACCTAGGTGGACGTCCCCGGATGGTTACGGCAAAACTGGCTTTTGCCACTTTCCTCAACCACTCTTTCCACAACAAAATGAGCCAACAAGTCCCTAGAAGACTTAACCAAATTCTCTTTGCACAAAAACTCTTCACTAGACACCCTATCAACCTCCCTATTATAATCATGGACAAACACATGTGTCTTATGATTTCCACCCTTTTTGCTCCTAGCAAGGACACCCGCAGTAAATATAGCCGATATGCTCCCAGGCCCATCTGGCCAATATCCACGTGGACCGTCCACAAGAATCACATCCCACTCCAATTCATATATATGGTTAGGAAGATCATTTAACCCAATCTTACATTCAGAAAACAGTAGATTTTGCACTGGCCTGCATTCGTTACGTGCTTGTTCTTTAACGGATGTTATGAGCTCTTTAAGTTCACTAATCTTGGTTGTGTATTGGACATCATATGCTTCAATTTCAGGGTGCTTTTCCTCTATGTAGGCAGCATAGTAGCGGTTTTCGTCTATGAAAACAGTACGTCCATAACTGTTTAAAGCGTTCCATAGGAGAGTTTCGGGCGTGAGACCAAATACTAGGAAATTACAAGGGGAGGAACATTGTTTTAGGACATCAGATATTTGTTTGATATCCGTTTGAGACATGTGACCAGTGCTGTTGGCGTTTGCAGCATAGTGTACAAGTGCTTTCATTACGGATTTAGGGAGTGTCTGTTGGTTTTGGTTTATCGCGGTTGTGATATGTTTTGTGGTTGTATTTGTGTTTGTTTGGAATGATTCTCGTGTGTATACGAGCGTTACAAGAGATGCTAACGCGAATATGGACACGAGAGCAATGAGCCAAAGGCGGTTCGGGTTTGTTTGTCTTTGAATGTAGGGATGTAGAAGGATGAGCTTTGTGTTTCCATTGCTAATGATATTCTTCATTTTGTGGGTGTCTGTGTTTTTGTTTCTGAATTAGATGTTATAAATAAATGATTTGAATGTGGAAGGAGTGATTTCTAAGAAGGAACAATAGACCCAAACCAAACGCCAATAATTTAATATTTTAAGGCCTTTCAAACGTAATTTTCTAACACTTTAGAGTCATTTACTAAAACAGAATTAATAATACTAGTATGCCTAATTATTTATCAAAAAGTATCTTAGAGAGACCGGCACAATGCACCATTTGACGTGTTGCAGGGCAATTTTTGCACCGATGGCATCACAATAGAATGTCAAATTGCATCGCCCTCATCATGTTATTGATCAATCGCCAGTCAATTCATATCTAGTTATCCGATCCTTTTCTTATTTTATTTTTTTCTTGAGTTATTGAGGTATCTTTTATGGTGTGTTATAATAATTTTATTGTAAGGGTGTTTTAGCTATAGTGTGTTATTAGATGTGTGCTGACGTAACAATCAAATAACATGTTATTGAGTTCCACCACTCTTACTAATCATTATAATTAATCAATAATCAATAGTAGTAATAAACAAATAAATCAGTCTAAAATAGAAAGTTCTAGCTAAATATAGTTTCTTTTTCTTTCTTTTATTTATAGAGGGTAAAGAAAGAAACAAAAGTGTGAGAAAAGAACAGATGACAAGAAAGTGTGACCAACATATGACAGAGAGATGGTAGCTGCATTTGGGGACCTAACGTTTTACTTAACGTGTTGACTTTCTCAAAGACAATATACCCAAATCCATATTTAACAAGTTTTTAAGAAGAACAAATGCCCTTTATTAAACTTAACCATGTTTGTATATGCTACCAGAAAAGATACGACTTGATTCATATTAAACGTACAAGTGAACACGTTTGATTTTATTGCATCTTGCATGTATTACTCAAAATAAGTTCCATTGCAAAAAAGGCTTTTGAAGGATTCTTTTGTTTTTTTTATTATAAAAAATCAAATTGGTGTGAGAGAGATTTAATCAAGTCATCTTCTAAAATAAGTTCAGTCAAACAAGGAAAAACTTTTTAGAATAATTTTTTAAACGAAAAAAAAAAACCTTTCTACGTCTCATGAAAATGCTCTTAAACAACTCATTTACATTGTCGCCAATAATAGGGACGGAACTAAGACTAAATATAACCGGGTGCAAAAAAAAATTGAACACTAATACTAGAAACATATTTCAATAGACCGAGGGCATTTAAGATAAATTTTAAAAAAATTGATGTTTAAAAAAAAAAAAAAAAAATACTACATTGAAAAAAATCAATATTGTGCCCGGGCACCCATGGGAACCCCTGGCTCCGTCCCTGACCAATAATAAACCGTTACAATGTAAGTTGAAACCGGTTTTGACTATCAAAAGGTTAATTGTGGAGTACTCACTTCTACTATTAGTATTTGGATTTTGCTATATGTAATTCTAAGGATTATAACTAAAGGAAAAAACATGCATAAATAGTTTATAGTTGTATATTAAGTAGTTTGGAGGTGGTTATTTATAGAGAGTGGATGGTTATTTCTTTTTTACAATAACATAATGATAATGCATGTCCTAACTAAACATAATCATTAACGTCATGTTTAGCATTTTTCTTAATATTTTACTGGTCAGACATTTTTATCAACTTCCTATGATATAAAACGGTCGTAAAGCTAACTTTTGCAACAGATGGAACATATTTCTAACTAGTACGTCATTATGAAGCTGATAATGATGGTTAGTTTATATAATGTTTTGATTAGATGTTATTATATAAAACGTGGTTAGGGTGATTGGGTTAAGGAGCGGCAAAGAGTGGGTGGAAGGGAGCCGTTAGGTAATGTCTGAAGCGACTGCTTAACTAATTGCAATCCTAACATCACTTTCGTTCTCATATTTTATTGATATTCATATGACATTTGTTAAAACGTTTAGATTAATAGTAGTTATATATCTTTATGCAGATACAATATTACATTTCATTATTTTACAAATGGGAAGCACGTAATCATGAATTATGAGAAAAAAAGAAGCGTGTCCTATGTCTTTGGTATAAAAGAGAATAATAATAAATTTGATAGCGAACATAGTCTAACATGGTCACTGATTATGTGTACTTTTTTGATACAATAAGTTCTTGACTTATTGTACTAGCTAGCAGGTTGAATTGGTTGCACCTCATTGTATCTAACTTAGCTTAAAATTAGTCCTCCCTTGAAAAAATCTTATAATGAAAGAATGTCAATATACGCTAGCTGTTGAATTTGCTAAAATGCATATACTGTTCATATTTTGATTATCAAAAAGTTTTAATATGCAATAAAAAAGTGAATTTGCTATACCAATTTTTCAAAACGTTTTCATCAACGCTAGATGGCTACAATGATTGCATTGTACGCGAATTGATGTGTGTGAATTGTGACCCTACTAGTTTTTGTGTAATGTCATTTATACCTAAAAATAGACACAATAACGTTTGTATATGTGTACATTGTGTAAACAATCAAACATTTAAAGTTTAAACATATCTTCTCGTGTGATTATAAGTTTAGTTTTGGAGAGCAACCAGGGCTTGGAAAGAATAAGATCCAGCAGAGGCCCACCTAGCTAATCTAACTAATTGTTAGCCCATAATATTAATCTATGTATTTGTATTAGGCTCAAGGCTTGTATATAGAATCCTCCGTATACTTGTATTTATGTACCGTATATTGTGAATGAATGAGATATACAGATTTCCCTACTTAATTTTGTATATCTCATTCATTCAAAATATACAGTACATAAATACAAGTATATGGAGGATTCTATATACGGGCCTTGAGCCTAAAATATTATGGGCTAACACTAATGTGTTATCAGTTATGTGCTAATTCATTTTCATTCTCAATCAATAATTTTGATACAAGATTTGATCAAAAAGCTTAACATATTCACAGATAGATGGGTTCAACCGTTCGACGAGCAATTTTAACTTGAGTCCATTTTCACAAGGAGTCAAACCTCACACAATATTTATTTTTCCGAGTGGAAGACCCTTTACCCAAAAAAACCTCACACAATGTTTAGTTGTAGCCTACGAATAAAAAGAAAAGGTTGAGATCTTGCTATGAATCAAGAGAAGTTAAGAACAAATCGATGACGTATTTCGCAAAAGTTATACATTTTTCAGCCCGCAAGGATGTTGTCGCTCAAGTAACAAGCGCTCAAATGTTGTCCAAAAAGTTGCTACATATGAAGTTTGAACCAACTCCAATAAAAATCTCAAACGCGCACCCCCAGTTTACATATTTAAAGTTAAAAGTGTAACATATTAGCCGAGACAGTGGCAGAGCTATGTGGGGGTAAGGTGGGCCATGACCCACTCACAAAGCTCTAAAAATTGTATATATGTATTATATAAAAAGGCCAATATTTGTAAATTGTAACTAATATTGTTTTTTTCCCCACCTTATCAATTGATGAAGTCCATGTAGTAATACTAATTGTTGTACAACTGATCCATCGACCATTATTAATTCTTTTATAAATACTTGACAAACCTTGATTGGCTAAATAAATAAGTAATCCTCTGTAGAAGATCGTTTAAGCCCAATTTAGGATAATAACAATGATTGAATAGGCAGCGGAATAATAAAAGACACAATCAAAATTATGAACAAGGTTTTCTAATATACAATGATCCTCTATGGATCTATATTCTTTTCACTTCTCAAAGTGTTTTTCAAGATCTTGTTCCAGGAGTCTCGTCCCTAATACAATGATCATATGTTCCTTTTATACACAAGGAACCCTAATACAACAATAACTAGAAAACGTGTAGAGGAGATA
>CM060690.1:66046703-66100854 GCA_030686995.1 Artemisia argyi
TGAAGACGAGAGTCAATCAAAAATGAGTTATGTTCAACACTGGACACCATATGACTATTCAAAAGCTCCACCTCTTTCTAAATCTTTTGTTACCCAAAAGGATTTACCTGAGAAATCATGGTTTATCGAAGAGTCATATGTTTCATCTCACAATGAGGCCCCTGTCCAAACTGTAGCACAAATAAATGGTCCTTTACCATCATCCGGTGCACTTACACCTTTACCAAAAACGTGTCGTGTCTTAAATTATTTCAAAACTTTTATGGAAGACATTGAAATTTTGGAGGAAACAATTGAACGTAATTCTGAAATTAAAATTGAAACTTTTCAATCCGCTTACGAGCGAGAAAAGAGAGATATTTTTCAAAAACAAATGAAGCCAATTGTTCAACACCTCCGTCTATGTGCTACACGTTGGGATCAGGAACTTCAAAAGGAGGTCAAAAATATGATAAACGTTTTCAATGCAACTGAAAATGACATTTTGGTTCAAAAGCAAAGAAATAGAGTTTTAAAAAATGATGCTGATCGACTCTTGGAACAAGTTCTCAATGCTGATATAATGTCTGTTATCATGAATGATCTTTATAATTCTGGTACTTCTATGCTTAAGCATGATCATTGTGTTGATAATAGTTTGTTGAATGAGGAAATTGAGACACTTAAACAGGAAAATGATAAGTTGAGAATTAAAAATGATGATGTGACAAAACAATTTTCAAAAGAAATTTGTCAACTCAATCAAAGGCTTGAATGGTGTCAAGCTAAAAGTCTTGAAAGGGAATTGAAGTTTCAAAGTCAAAATGTTTCAAACTCTTGTCAGATTTGCAAAAACAACGAGTCTTTAAAAGGTCGATGTTTCCAATACGAGAAAGAAATTGCGGATTTAAAAATTGAAAACGCCGAATGGCAACAAAACCGCGATGACATCAAATATTGCAATGGTTTACTTGAGTCTGAAATACAGGACAAAAATCACATCATCATTGATTTGAAAGAGAAAGTTAAGCTACTTCAAAAAGGAAAAATGGTTGACACCACGGTGATAGCACCAGGAATGTATCAATTAAACAAAACTGATAAAGGAAAGGTTGTTCAAAACACTAATGTTGCTAACTCCACTTCTACAGGACTAGTCTCCACTTCTAGCGTTAGCAGACCCAAGCGAAAAAGTAAAAAGAAGAATAGGATCTTGCAACGTAAGAGAGGACACCTAGAAGCTCAAGAAGTAGAAGACCAACTTAGGAATTTGAATAAAACTCATGTTGCATCAGATTTAGATTCTAATCTGGCAAATTGTAATCTAAATGTAACGAATGATGAACCTTTGAATGTTTTGAATATTAATGCATCTTGTGTGTTTTGTCGTAAAAGCGTATCATCTGGTGATCATACAAAATGTTTAGCTAATTCTCTTCTCAATCGTCATAAGAAACGTAGGACACGCATTCCTTTTAGGTCCACTACTGCCTCTAAGTCTAACTTAGGAAAGCCGTCTTCTACAATTTCTAATGATATCACAGTTACCCCCATAGGTGCCGAGAACAAATCTAGGAATGAGCCAACTACTAGTGCATTTAACATTAAGAAAGCAAAAACTAGTTGGAACTGGCAACGTTGGTTACAATACAAACCAGACTTTAAATGGATTCCTAAATTGTTGAATACATGTGTTACTAACCAACAGGAATCCGCATTGTCTTTGGGTTCCACCCTTACTTCTGTTCCATTCGTGTCTTCTTCTTGTGATACAGGTGGTACAGCTCGTTCTCTGGATTGTTGATAGCGGATGTACCCGACATATGACAGGCAATCTCAAACTATTACACAACTTTGTCTCAAAGTTCATTGGTACTGTCAGATTCGGGAATGATCATTACGCTCTAATCATGGGATATGGTGACTATATCAGCGGGAACATCGAAATCAGCCGTGTTTACTATGTGGAAGGCCTTGGACACAACCTTTTCTCTGTTGGTCAATTCTGTGATGGGGATCTAGAAGTTGCATTTCGTGAGAAAACTTGCTTTGTACGTGACTTACAAGGAAACGATCTTATGTCTGGCTCACGTGGTTCCAATCTTTATACTATTTCTATGTCAGATATGATTGCAACATCTCCGATATGTCTTCTCTCCAAAGCAGAGTCAACTAAATCTTGGTTATGGCACAAACGTCTTTCGCACTTGAATTTCAGAACCATGACTGACCTTGCTCGTTATAAACTTGTCGATGGATTTCCAAGATTCCGTTTTACCAAAGATCACTTATGTCCAGCCTGTGAACAAGGAAAAAGTACTCGAGCTCATTTTCCTTCAAAACCTGAGCAAAGTACGAATCATGTTTTACAACTGCTTCATATGGATTTGTGTGGACCGATGCGTGTTCAAAGTATCAACGGTAAACGCTGCATACTTGTAATCGTAGATGACTTCTCCAGATGGACTTGGGTTTATTTCCTACGAAGTAAAGATCAGGCTCCTTCTATGATCATCACCTTTCTCACTAAAATTCAAGTTCAGTTACGCAACACGGTACGAATCGTCAGAACTGACAATGGAACTGAATTCAAGAATCAGACACTTAGGTCTTACTATGAGAAAGTGGGAATTGAACATCAAACGTCTATACCTAGAAGCCCAGAACAGAATGGTGTGGTTGAAAGACGCAACAGGATGTTAGTGGAAGCTGCTAGAACTATGTTGATTAATGCTCAATTACCAGATTACTTGTGGGCAGAAGCTGTTTCAACCGCATGTTATACTCAAAATCGTTGCATGATCACAAAACGCCATAGCAAAACACCATATCAAATTGTTCACAAAAGGAAACCGAACATCGATTACTTTCATGTATTTGGAGCACTTTGCTATCCGAAAAATGATCGTGATGATTTAGGTAAACTCAAAGCTAAGGCTGACATTGGAGTGTTCATTGGATATTGTGAAAATTCCAAAGGTTTTCGGATATGGAATCGTCGAACAAGAGAAATTCAAGAAACAATTCACGCTAATTTTGATGAACTCACACAAATGGCTTCTGAGCAACACAGCTTAGGACCCGAATTTAACCGTCTCAACTCTCCGGCATCTTCAGCTGAACCATTGCCACTCAACCGCAAAGAATTAGAAACCTTGTTTGCTCCACTATTTGATGACACAATTGAATACCGTCCTACTGAGGTCTCACCTAATTCCGCTGCTCAACCTGATAACATTCCAGTACCAGACTCACCTCAACAAACTTCTACAAGTGTTGAGAGAGACGGTCCTCCAATTGTATCACCATCTACAGCCGAACAAACTGGTTCTAACTCCCGCCATCCAGCTGAAGATCCCACACCACAATCAGTTCCACAACCCGCAGAGCAAGATCCTGATGCGTTCTTTAATCCGTTTGCACCAGCTACTACAGTTCCTGATATAGCTGAGTCGTCAACACGCAACTTGGATCCTGCCAACATGCGAGATACGTATCAACTACACCCTTCAACACATAAATGGACTCGTGACCATCCACTAGTTCATATTATTGGCCATCCAGATGCACCTGTCATGACAAGACAACGACTTCACACAGATGGAGAAACTTGCATCTACGCACTCACAGTTTGTCATGAAGAACCCAAGAACATTAAAGATGCAATGACTTATGACAAATGGATTGAATCTATGCAAGAGGAATTTCAGCAATTCATAAGATTAGAAGTCTGGGAATTAGTTGAAAGACCTGACGGAGTCTTTGTCATCGGGTTAAAATGGATCTGGAAGAATAAGCTTGATGCTGAAGGGACTGTCATACACAACAAATCACATCTGGTAGCAAAAGGATACTCCCAACTGGAAGGACTTGACTTTGCTGAATCCTTTGCTCCAGTGGCTCGACATGAAGCTGTTCGGATCTTTTTGGCTTATGTTGCACACATGAAACTTTCTTATTGGCCAATAAATTTTCTAAAGGATCGGTGGATCCAACACTGTTTACAAAAACCTACGGGGAGGACTTACTTGTTGTTCAAATATATGTCGATGACATCATTTTTGCCTCAACAAAAAGAAGTTACTCTAATGATTTTGCAAAATTAATGAAAGATAATTTTGAAATGTCCATGATGGGTGAACTTTCGTTCTTTCTAGGACTTCAAGTTCATCAATCACCCCGTGGAATTTTTATAAATCAGTCCAAATATGCTCTCGAAATTCTTAAGAAACACGGAATGATGTCTTGTGATACTTTTAATACACCAATGGGCTATACCACAAAACTAGATGCTGATTTACATGGGACTCCTGTTGACCCTACCAAATACCAAAGTATGATTGGGTCCCTCATGTATCTCACAGCTAGTAGACCTGATATAGTATTTGCTGTCTACATGTGCTCTCGCTATCTGTCCAGACCAACTGAAAAACACCTCAGTGAGGTAAAGAGAATCCTTCGATACATAAAGGGAACCATTAACTTGGGGATCTGGTATCCGAAGGATTCTGGTTTCGAACTAATTGCTTTTTCAGATGCTGATCATGCAGGATGTTTAGACACACGCAAAAGTACATCTGGTGGATTACAGTTTCTCGGAGACAAACTTGTGTCATGGCAATCTAAGAAGCAGGACTGCACGTCACTGTCATCTACAGAATCTGAATACGTAGCCATGTCTGCTTGTTGTGCTCAAGTCATTTGGATGAGATCACAACTTAAAGATTATGGCTACCTATTCAACAAGATTCCTATTTACTGTGATTCAAAGAGTGCAATTGCTATCTCCTGCAACACTGTACATCATTGCAAATCCAAACACATCGATCTCCGTTATCATTTCATCAAAGAGCATGTGGAAAGGGGTACAGTTGAACTTTATTTTGTTGGAACTGAGTACCAACTGGCGGACTTACTTACCAAATCTTTAGCACCATCAAGGTTTGCGAGTCTAGTTCACCAAATTGGTATGAGATGTTTGACTCCAGAGGATCTGGAAAAGTTTTCAAAATACAACTGATCGTCATACATCATAACTATCTTTGTAAAAAATATTTATTTCTTAACTTTAAACCAATCAAAAAGACAAAAAGATTTTTCATATTTTATTTTTCATAAAAAAAAAAAAAAAAAAAAATGCAAGTATATCGCTTCCATTCAACACCTTGTTCTTACTTTACAAGTGTTGAGGGGGAGTCACGCTTAAATCTTTTACCAATTTTAATTGATATACTTGCATATTTCTCGTATTTTACGGTTCTTCAGAGTGTGTGGACGATTTCTTTTTCATCACTTTGTCTCATTTGTTTTAAAGTCTTCATAAGTTAACTTAACGGATGCATATCTCATTTGTTTGCTAGTTAATTTAGGATTCTAATAGACATATCTTAAAGTTAAGGGACCTAAAGTGTCAAATACTTAAAATTTCAAAAACAAATAAACAAACAAACCGTATAATTAAAACCCCACGAACTCATAAACCCCTAAAACCCTTTCTAACCTACGGTTCAAATTCAATCCAGAAATCCAAGACCTTGATCATCAATTCGTAAGTTCCTATGTACTCACTAGGGTATTACACACATAGGATATTGATTAATTGAATTTTCAACGGTTCGATTTCCTGTTTTCTTGATGTCGAGAACTAGGGTTAGGAATTTCGAAAAATGCTCTAAACATGTTTTAGTGGATGATTCTTGATAGGGATTTGTTAATTAACTTGTTTATAATATATCCCCATTGTTTTTTCATTCCTTACATCATGTTTACTGTAATTCTCGAATTCGTAATTATGGGTCGAATTGGGTTTATGATGTTCTGTGTATGTTTGCTTGATTTTATTGGTGAGATATGTTTCTTTGGTCTCTTATATGGATATTAGATTTAGTTTTGTTGATATGCATCATTGTAACTTGATTCTCGATAAACAAGCATGCTTCGTTCGTTAATAATATCGAGCTAAATGAGTCTAATGTGTTTACTACTGTGTTTATGTGTCATTATAAGCTTTATTCATGTATTTGTGATATGCTTGATTCCACGATACTTAGCTTACTCATAATTAGGTCTTTATCGAAATCATGTTCTTGGCGGTTGTCGAAATCTTTGTGATTTTGTCTAAGTAGTGTTTGTCTATCTTGGTGACAGGCCAAAATCATTGGAAAAGTTCTTTGTGAAGGAAATGTACGTGTGACTTCAATTTAATTCGATTTAATTCTTGTATAAGAATTTTTTCGAGAACCTGAGTCTTTATCGAAATCTTTTACAAACTTATCGAGAAACTTATGTTTCTCGATAAATGTTGTTCATACTCAATCTTTTCGAAATTAGTTTTTTCGAAATCATTATTTGAGCTAAAACTTTTCGAAATCATCAGATTCTCGAAAATTTTATCGAAAAGTAATGTTTCTCGATAACTCAATTTTTCTCGAAGAAAAGATCTCGATAAATGTCAATTCTGAGGATTTTTTTTTTCGAGAAGTCACTTTCTCGATAAAGTTTCAATATAACATTTTTCGAAATCTGTTTCTTTACTCAAGTTTGCGATAAAAGGTCCATGATATATTTTTCAAAATCTTGTTTGGCATTGTCATGTTATATCTATGTATCATTGTTGTGAATCATTAGTGTTGTGTAAAGTGATGTAATTGTGAATTGTGATTATCAATTGTGCTTATTTGCGAAACGTTGCATTGTTTAGTTGATTTCATGATTCTTCTAATATGCATTATGTGACACTTCACTCATAACAAAATGACACATTTTGTGCTTAACTGTCTCAAGTAAATATCTGTATCCAAACTCTAAACTGTGCTAACACATAACAAATTTAGATGTTTGGTTTATGGGGATATTTTTCAGATTAACATGGCTGAACCCAATGAGAACGTCACTGAACAAAGTCTTCCACTGCTTACCATTGATGACATCACTCCCGAAAACTACAACGTCACGATTGGCGACAACAATCCACGAGTTGATTTCGACAAGTTGAGTATTAAAGAGAACTCGTGCAAGATTGTCAAGGATATTCTACTTGCACATCCATGCAAACCTATGCTCACCTGTTCTACCTCAGTTCCTCTATTCTACCTTCATCAGTTCTGGCTTACGGCTCAGGCTAACTTGGACGATGAATCTTTCACTGTTACATTGGATAGCCAAGAATACTCTGTAGATCATGACGTTCTTCGAACAGCCCTTCTCATGCCACAAACTGACAGCGAATTTGCTCCTATACTACCTGAGTTGGATCTTCTTGACTTCTTCATTGAATTAGGATATGAGGTTGATGATGATGTACCGCTAGTCAAGCTTTCCCGATTTAATGCCAAGAATATTCCTCAGCCTTGGAGAACATTCTGTCTGTTGATGGTAAGATCTTTATCTGGAAGGAAAAGTGGTCATGAACATCCAAGGCTCGAACACCTGCAAACATTCTGGGGAATGGTGACTCTGACACCGATTGACTTTGCAGTTCCTATCATGAATGATATCGTCCACAGTATTCAGACCGAACGTGTGAAGACTATGATACCATTCACAAGATTCACCAAGCTTATCATAGAACATCTCTGCAAAAGTTCTCCAGAATTCATCAGAAGGATGGCTGATCCTAATGAGCCGAAGCACCTCTTCGAGGACGACTTCACCACCTCATTCATCAAGACGACCACTTCCTCAACCAAGATCAAAGGAATGAGGCTTCCTGAATACCTACTGAATGACAAAATCAAGCAGAGTCTGAACTACAAGCTATATGACAACGCTTACAAAGGTGTACAGGAAGAAGCAACAATTAAGACTCGTAGCAAAGGCGGTGTAAAGTCTGGGAGTACTACAAGCACCACTGCATCACCACATACTAGATCTAAGGGAGCTCCTAAGTCAAAACCCAAGACTTCCACCAAGCCTAAACCTACACCCAAACCTAAACCTGTCACCAAGCCAAAGAAGAAGGCAACTCCTGAGTACATTATTCGGGATGAACCTACTCCTCCACCTTCTGACACCGAGTCTGAGTTCGATACAGAATCGAAAGAAGAAGAACCAGACTATGAACTGAGATACCGAGCACCTGATGAAACATTTCCTGCAACAGAGATCGCCGTACAACAAAGTCTTGAAACCTATGAAGAAGAGACAAGGAAAAGAAAAGGGATTACTATTAATGAGCCTAATGATGATGAAGACGAACGAATCGGTGAACCTTTGGTCGATAAACGCAAACTGAAGAGTATAGTTGTCGACACAAGAGCTGAAGAAAAGCAGCTTAGGAAAGAACAAAAGAAAGCAACTCTCGAAAGCCGACTCATGTCTCAACCTTTAACCCCACCACCTATTGATCAGTATGAACATGTAGGAGCTACAAGCAGCATGATTCCTCCCGTCGTATCCGCCACGATAGAATCAGCTCCACAGCCTGATGACACCGTTAAAGATACAGACAAAACAGGAGATGTCACTATGACAGAGACTGCAACTATAGAGGAGAATGTTGGGGGTCAAGAGAACATAGCTACGGATCAGGAACATGAATATCTCATTACTCCAGAGTTTCTTGCACGAGAAGCAGAGGAAGCAGAGGAACGTCGTAGAAAGGAAAACGAAGAGAAGAACGCGTTCGACACCAACATATTTCTTAAGTCATCTTCTCAGCAGACTTCCTCAGCACAACCTCCACCTCCTCAAGACTCTCCACCAAAGGATCCGACTCCTCCTGCTTCTTCTTCAGACTCTCACAACGAGTCATCGTCCGAATCATCACCCGAGCACTCATCTCCCACACCTTCTGAAACCGCATCTAAACAGCATTCGATCAATGAACCAAAACAACCAGTTGATCTTCAGGAGCAAGTGAACAAACTCACCAACATGGTTACCAATCTTACCAAACAAGTTGAGGAATTCCAGGAGTCAAAGCAGCTGATCGACAAGTTCTTGAACTCTGATTACGAAGGATTTATCAGAACTGCAACACATGATTTTCTCACTGAAAATCTGGTTGACATGATCACTCCTACAGTAGCAAACCTTCTCGAACCAATCAACGACAACTTGGATCACAGAATCAGAAGTGTTACAAGGAAAATGTTGTCTACTACACCATTCACTCTTCACACCGCAAAATCTTCTACTGTGGCTCCAACCGTCCCAGAATTGTCATTCAATGACATGCTTGTCAAACTCTTTGACAACATTGCCACCAAAACAACACAGACAGCTGAAGAAAAAGCCCTGCATGATGCTATGGTGGCTTATATGTCAAAAGAGTCATGCAAAGATGCTGCTGGAACCCGAAAACGGACAAGAAAAGATGACGATCCTGACCCAAACTCCAAAGGCAAGAAACCTAAGTCTGGAACAGGTTCCTCATCCTCTCTACAACCACAAAAGGACTCCACTCCTCCTGGAACTCAACAACAACCCTCAACTACTGGTAAAGGTCAAACCGAAGATGAAGAAATTTTCATGGAACAAACTGATGACTTCCAGGGTCAACCCGACACTGATTACCGTGCTCCACCTATTCCTGATTCTCATGCTGGACCCTCGTCACCATCCAAAGCTAAAGACAAAGATGCTAATTCTAAGTCTAAGAAATCCAAGAAGAAAACACGTCATTCCTGGCTCGACAATGATGACACTCCTCAGAATGATTGGCTGACGGACATGGTTCAAGCTCAACCTCCTCTGAAAGAAGAAGAACCCCTTCCTGGTAACACTCTACAGTTTACCCAAGTCATTATGAAGGATCTTCACATCAACAAACTTACAAAGACGGAGCTTAGAAGAATCAATAGGGATGCACAAGAATTCCTCAAGAAAAGATCTGGAAACAAAGTCGAATACGAATACCATATGCAGAATATAGCTAGTGCAATGTCTGCTGACTTTGACTGGCTAAATCCAGAAGTGAATATCGATCTAAGTTCCAAGAATCATGACAAACCTTACTTCACCGACTGGACCAAACCATTACCATTGAAAGGATTTCCAGACAAACCGAAGATACCTTACAGCTTCTTCTTCAACAAAGATCTTCGTAACATCCAGCTCACTCAGGAGACATCCAAGAAGAAATATGCTTCCTCACTCACAATCTCAGTACCAGCCGCAAGATACGAAATTCCAGCCATTGAAGAAACCACTCGTATTTTCAGCAACTCCATCGTAGCTTACGACAGAGATGCTCTACATGGAATTCAACATTGGCCAGATCGTCGTCGTCTCGGTTATACCAGCAGATTAGGAGAAACATCATTGGAAAATGTGAAGCAGAAATCTAAGATCATCGCTATCTTGGAGATTCAACAGTCAAAACGATTTAACTACATTTTCATGCGTGAAATTGTTGTTAAACGACAAGATGAAAAGAAGTACAAGTTCTCCGAAGCCGACTTTCCCAACCTTAATCTCAATGACATTGAAGATATGTATCTTGAAAAAGTTCAAAGTAGAATGCGCGGATTCGATAGAGACGTACAGTACAACTTCATGGCATCACTACTTCTTTACATCCGATGACTGATTGTTCAAGAAAGAGTGGAAGATCTTCAGCTTGGAGTGGAAAGTTACCAACAAAAGATCAATTTGACAAAGCCACAATTCTACTTTGATGGTCTCTATGAAACACCACAGTTTACTCTCATCCAAGAACCGTTTGGTTTCACCTACATCAACAGCAAAAAGCTACAAAGCTTCATGAGGTTCGATGAAGTACACAAATTCTGTGATGTTACACTCAAATCAGTTCGTGATGGGCTTGTCAAAAGGTTGAATGATGATCGCCGTAAGATAGCTAAGGGGGAACAACCTAGATGGAAATCCAGCTCAAGAAGACAAGTTCGTAACTTTGTCTTAAAGATTGAAGAAAGGTTATTTCGACGGGAACAAATCAGATGTCTGGAAAGCTACATTGGTGTCAGACCTTCGTTTCCTATCCGACTCTTCGAAAGACCAGAACCTCAGTTCACTAACTTCGATGCTCCACTATCGGCCGAAGAGTAACTTGGTACATTTGGTTATATTTTTCATTATCAATTGTTTCATTGATTGAATCATTTTTTCCATTATGGTTTGTGCACACATAACAGTGTACAACCCGTACTTGTAAAAGAAAGGACCCTGAGGTACGCATCAGTGCCTCAATCCTAAATATAAGGAGCGAAGGCTTCTTACTTTTGAGTAGAATTAATCAAACTTTTATGATTTTTTCACAATTCTGCTCAAAAGGACAAGTATTTCACCTCAATAAGACCTAATCACTTGTTGAGGGGGAGCACTTGTCAAAACAAAAATTACTTTGCTCAAAATCTAAAGTTCTTGGTGAATCTCCCCGTAAGACTCAAAAGGCATATTTTAATCTTAACGATTGTCAAAAACACCATTTTATATGCTATTTTTGAGGGGGAGAAAATGTAAAAGTGATTAAAATATACGAAGTCAAAGCTTTAAGTTGTATCATGTGCGAGCTAGACTCAGTATTAACCCAGGAATTGACGAGATAATACAAGTTAGTAACATCGAAAGGACTTATCCTCGACGGGTAATAACATCAAGTTAGTTACTAGAGCTAGTAGTCACCTAAAAGCTGACTATGTATCTCTTTAACTAACCACGTAAGCGTGTCTCGAAAAGGATATGTCTTAGTAGAAATGTACCGTCTCGAGAAACTTTCTGTGAACTTGATCAGGCCAGGTAATAACTTCAAGCTAGTTTAACTAGTGATGTAAGCGTGTCTCGAATCGGTCTTGTTCACGAAAAGTGGATCAATTCAAAAGTGCTTGCTCCTCCCGCATGTGCAAATTTATTTAAACACTTATGAGCACATGTGCAGGGGGAGCCCTTCAAAAGTGTACAACAAAACTCTCAAAGTGTTAACCAAAATATTTGATTATCACAAACACTTTGAGAGATTTTCAATCAAAGGTTTCTTGGCTACTGTCGGAGTTATAAGGTGATTAAGATAGGAATATCCGTCCTATGATCCGCCAGAGCCGGAGGGATCTACCCAAGGACATCTCCCATAGTTAGAATTAGAAGTCCTTAGGTATGATACGAAAAAAGGAGAAATGAATGAAAGGGAAAGAAGGAGTTGAAGAATTAAAAAGAAAAGTAATGTAAAGGGTGAAAAGAAATAGCCCTCCATATGTTCAACCTTAGGGCAGACACCGGGTTCAATACGTATGCTACTGGTTGTTGCAAAAGACAACACCGGTATTGAAGACAAAGTCGTCATGGACCCAGTGACGCAATGCACTAAACCTTCTTAACCACTCAAGTTCTCTTAAAAGGGCTTGTTTCATTCTCACGGGGAACCCGCGTAACCTATCGACCTATCTCTTAGAGACGGTTGATATAGAAGCAGGAAGACACCTCCCCAGTCTCCGCATAGGAAACCTAGGTGTGCACTTATAGAGTCTAGAGCCATGAGATACATCAAAGATCTCTTAGGAACACTTAGCATTTCTACGACTGATGTTCTTCATCAATGGGCATCAGTTGTAAATTATCGAGTCCTTCGCAGATCTTAGCAATCTGCCGAGAACGTTTATGAGAGGATTACGTAAGTATTTCTCAATGATTGAACGGAAATCCTGCCAGGGTCAACATCAAACAGCCCTGACAGCAGGTCACTTCGGTAACCCCACAAGGGTTACGCTTAGTGTTTGCGGTGGTTCCATTACGGTCTACAGTCGTGGAGTGATCCCCAGCGACTCACCCAGTCATTGAGCTACCTAGTAGGTCTCGTAAGCTCCTTCGGGAGTATCTGATATGGGAACGGCCTGGTTAAGGATTAGAAGGAGTCTTCACAATATGCTGTTGATGAGCTCTAATTCCTTATCCGTAAGTACCGGTGATTTATTGCTAACTGTCTACTTGCAGGTACCTCACTTCCATGATGACGGATTCCACATGCTCATACATGCATCTTGCAATCATCAAAAGCTCCCTCAAAGATCAAAGCAACACAAAGTTCAAAGTAAGATTCTACGCCAAAAGAAGAATCTACAAAGTATAAAGACCAAAGATCTTAAGTGAAAGAAAGGGACTACGTGCATGTATAAGTCAGAATTCAAAAGATGTATGAGCATGTTGGAATGGCGGACAACCACCACAGACGCAGGAGTGACGAATGGCAGATTACTTCATAACATAATCACTACAACATCATCAAAGAACAAAGACAAAGAGCAAAGTATATCCATCATTATACTAATCATTTCTGAAGACGTCTGAAGCTATAAAAGTCAAAGATTACGACAAAGACGTCAAGCAACCATGATGACCGACCCTTAGGGGGAGATTGTTGGAACCAAAGTTTTACTATTTTGTCAAGTCTCGGTCATTTGTAATAATAGGTTGCTTAAGTTATTTATTACTTACACTAATGTAATGTTACAAGTTTACTAGGCTTAAGTATAATAGTCCATGGGCTTTAAGCCCATACGAAATTTATGAAAGGAAGGAGAGGGAGTGTTGCCCTAGCTCCTTCCCTATAAATAGAAGCCTTAGGTCTATGTAATACTTGGTTGGTTATTTGAAAACATTAAGGAAACTCTTGCAATTCATATTCTCTAAATTTCTCATAATCATCCCACTCTCATTCTCATCTCATTTCTTACATAATCATACTTGTGTTTACTAAATGGTGACCTAACAGTTATTGAGCTTGTGGTTGCAACGGTTGTGAAGATAATGATGGTGAAAAGATGAACGAGGCTTGTGTTCTTCATTTTGGTTTGATGAGTTTTAGTGGTTTGAGATGAAGCTGGGTAAAGAAGACATGGGAGATATGATAAGAGGGTTTTTGATAATGGTGTTGTATTTTCTTCGTTGGCGCCATGATTCTGTTATATAAAAGATACTTCGTGAGTAGAGAGTTGTGAAATAAGCATGGTTTTTGATGGGAAATGATAGAATAATTGCATTGGAGGTTTGAATCATAGCACATGATAGCATAAAGCAAGAGTTTTATTCATAAAACGTTGATTGATTACAAGATTGAAACTTATTACAAGTTTCTTCCAAATCTACTAAGTGATACTTTCAGTTTAGTAATTACAACGTTTTACAACTACTGCTAGCTATAACATGGATTCTACAGAGTTTACGAACTAAGTCTATTTAGTTTTGTAGTACAAAGGATAACTAGTATCTTTGCACTAGTCTATTGCGGGTTAGAAGGTCCTAGCAGCTCTTATTGATTGGCAACTTCTTGGTTTAGTGTGTCATGGAGGTACGAGTCGATGAAGTTTGAGAGGTTATAGTGTCCATGCTGACTTTCTTGTTAGATCTATGGTGGTCGTGATACGATCCATAATGAGTGATCCAACTCATCACATGTAGGGATATAAAAGTGAAGTGATAGTGGTGGTGATAATGGTGCTAGTACATATTCGTATTCATCATCCTCCTCAGAGTCTGCCTCAACCCAATTTTGTTCAAAATAATTAGAAGTATTCGACGCAAAATTAGTTGGCATTGGTTCCTCCTCTTCTTCGTCGGTTAAATCTTAGAAAGGTTCTTTTTCGTCATCAGAAGCGAAGGCATTTACGAAGTCAAATCCGAACTCGGGTGAGGGTGGTAAGACTTGGAAGTTATTAGGTAGAGTGGGAACATAATCAGGAGAAGTGGGTTGATTGATGCTAAACCACCAACTTATATTGACCAAGAATGGTCAACAAAGTCAAATAGCCTAGGTCAATGCTCCGGGTAATATAAGGTATCACCAGGTCGTTAAGTCCCGTTGAGGTGTGAATTGTAACTTAGCGTGCTTTGTGATCGGGTGTTTATTCACAGGAAGGATTTGTTATGAGAAATGTTTGGAGATTATTAACAGAAATAGCTTAGGAAAGCTACGTGATTGATTACTGGTATTGAGATTACAAAGATTTGAGCTAAAACCTAAAAACATATGTTTTAATTTAAAAATGTACACAGACGAACGAAACGAAAAGTACAACTGAAGGACGGAAAGGGTTACAAGTGTAAAATTAATATTTTTACAATCCTAACAATTAAAGAAAATTTTAAGAAAAATAAAAACTATTTTTAGTCTATTTAATTATTAATTATTAATTAATTACTAATTATCTAATTATTAACTAATTAAACTAACTAGAATTACTAAAAATACTAAAAAGGCTTAGAAAATTAAGAAAAATTTTACAAATCTACTTAACCTTTATAGGAATCCTAAAAAATTATAAAAAAAATGATTTTATGTAATTTTAAACTAATTTACTAATTATTACTCTATTTATTAATTAATTACCTATTAAACTATTTATATTATAAAAATTAAAAAATAAACAATATAAATTCTAGAAAAATTTATAAAAATGTTTTAACTTAATTAAAAGCTAGAAAAATTATAAAAACTAGGTTATACTTTATAAATTATAATTATGCTATTTAATTACTTAATATTAATTAAAACTTAATTAAACTAGAATTAATTATAAAAACCACTAAAAACAAAACAAAAATCTGGAAAAATTTCTAGAATTATTTTAACCTAAAAGAGATTTAATAAAAATATAAAAGTGATATATTGCTTATAAATAAGCTAAAAAGAAAATTAAAATGATAAATCCTATTAAATAGGAGCTATCACTAAAAGTAAAGTTGGATTTTTTGGTTTTTTCTTTTTCCAAACTAATTATACACTAAAAACAAAAACTTTTTCGGAAAACACTTTTTACACAACCCAAAAATAAGCAGTTGAGAGCTTATTGACCCTAACAGTTGACTTTTGTTGACTGTGAAGGAATTTAAGCTCAAATGATTAAGGTGGGGTCCACAATGGTGAAAGTTGGTATCTCTGAGTTATTTGAACAATAATAAGCAAGTTCACACAGATAAGCACATCAAATAAGCCACACAACAACAAATAAGCACTTGCTTATTGTTATACTGAGACAGAATGGGGACAGAGTTGGGGGGCCAAATTAGGTGGGGTCCAGTGGTCAAGAGGTCAAACCAAAGGTCAACAGGTCAACTATGGTAGGAGGGGGGTTGGGAGAACCCAAGTATAAGGTGTGGGACCCACTGGGGTGCCCACAAAATACCACCAAAGTTGGGTGGTGAGCATGGCTCTGCTGAGACAGGGCAACTACCTTGCCCAGCAGGTCAGTTCCAAGGGCATTTTGGTCTAAAGAAAAAAATCACAAAAATATTAACACAATGGAATTCACAAGTTAAGCTGGTAGATAATGCACCCAAAAAGTTTCAGACCATAAGACACAACACAAAATTCTATTTAAATCTTGCCATTTTGGTAAAAATCTGAGACTAACTTTTTTGACTTTTTCAAATAACCTTGCACTTTGACTTTTGTGAGACTTAGATCCTATTTGTTGCTTGAATCTGTTATATTGAGCTAAAAGACAACCATTTTAAGCAAAAACACAAACTTGTGAGTTGATTTGATGAAATCTAAAACATAAATGTCACCACAGTTAATCTGTGGTGATGATTTTGGTTGTGGATTTGACTTCTGTGTTTGTGACCACTGAAAAGGATTTGATTTGGTGTATTTAGGACTCAAGTGAGCTGAGAGAACAATAAGTAACAACTGAGAACAACCATAGTGCTTGAACCAGTTCAATCCAAACACCCCTTTTGATGACAGTTATACATGAAACTCAAAGATTGATCCAGAACTTTTGCAAACTAATGACCAAACCAAGTATCCTAACTGAATTATCAACTAAGTGAACAATAAAATTCAACAATTACAGACAAGAACACAGATTTGTAGCTTTGCTTAATTTTAACAGTGAACAAGGATTTTGTTTTAAGAACTTTCAAAACTATATCAAATACACTAACCAAGTCCTAATATGCTATAAATATTATATTAGAGTAAATTTAAACAAGAATTGCACTACAACAAGCAATTACTACAATAAATTTGGAAATTGAGAAAAGAGGCTCACAATGTGCATCCAAGCATAACCAGGTGAACCATGAACCAATGACCAACCCTATTGCTCCCTTGAGCTCTAAACCAAGTCCTTTATCCCATCCTGCTGCTTCTTTCTTCTTCTTTAACCTTTTACCATTGATTTTTTATTTTATTTTGATTTTTTATATGATTTTCACTATTTTTATGAAAACTAAGTTTTGATCAATGTAGAAGCCTACAAAGCTTCTAAAAACTGATTGATTGAGCTTTTGAAATTATACTAACATTTGAGGACAACTCTTGAAACTTAAACAATAACTTGAAATTTATAATTAAAACTTGAACATTGACAAAGATATTAAAACTAAAAATTTAACTTGCATTCACTGAAAATAGATTACAATAGTTGGAATGGATACTAAAACTAAAAAAACTATATTCTACATGCCCCTTTAGCTTACAAAAAGCTTCCTACTTATAATACGAGACTAGCATAATACTACACTCCCCCACATGGCTTTTTCCTGAAAATTAGCACTCCCATTGGTTGATTTGTTGACCTCTGACCATATCCCAACCTTCAATTTCATCTTAGATCTATCCTAGCCGTTGATTGAATTTTCCCGCCAAAAGATTTATATGGCAATACTGAGTGGTGTTAGGCGAGGCATTTAATGTGGTGGTGGGGGTTGGTTAAGTTAGTGAGAGGGTAATAATTGTGGGGGCTAGTTGGTGAAAAGGTGAGAGGAGGGGGGGGGGAGACAGGTTGCAGGTTTTGGGGGGAAGTGTGGGGAAGGAGATGGTCAGCGGGTGGGGTTTGACCGAGGGGTTTTATATTTAAAAGGAAGTTGGGCCGGGTCATGTGGTGGGCTGGGATTTTGGGTGGACTGGATTTGGAATTGTTTTGGTTTGGGGTTAAGATATTAAAAAGGGTCCGGTTTGGTTTGTTTAGTAACAAGGATCATTTTTGTAATTTTTCCAAACTTGAAGGACTAAAAGTGTACTTTCCCCAATTTGCTTCCAATGACCAATATTGCCATAATTCCAAAGTTCACAAACCATTTTTCCATTTTCCAAATTTCAAAATTTCCCAGGGACCTATTTTGCCATTTTTGGATTTTCAGGGACTAAACTTGTAATTTTGGAAAACTTGTTACCCAAGTGTAATATTTTGTGAAATTTGACTTTTAAAACCTTGGGTTGACTTTTCCTTTCAAAATAAATGCACAAGGACTAAATTTGACAAGTTTTGAAACTTGGGGGACTGAAACTGCCAATATTGCAAACTTTGTACGTTTTTTCTTTGTTTTTTCATATTTTGCATTTAAAACACATAAAACACAATCCCTGGGATAATTTAAGTATTTTGATATCTTTTTGATTGTTTTTGTATGTTTTGGCAGTTTAAATACGTCAAAAACGATGAGTGTTTGAGCACTCATCATGGGTGCGCACATGATTTCTATGAGAAGAATTACAATGTTAAAACAATTCTAAAACTTTTGGGGAAATGCTCAATTATCCTAAGGATACATATATCAATATGCTAAAATGTTTGCGTTGTATAAGATGTCTAAAATGTCCATAATCGTCTGGAGGATGGAAGGCACGGAGAGCGGAAGGCTATAAAATGTTTTTGCTTGTAAGTGTGGTTATAGTTTAGGTCTCAATTAGACCCGTTTCTCTATAACCATGGCTCTGGTACCAATCTGTAACACCCCCAATTCAATGATGCAGCGGAATTTAAACTGGGTGTTACTCGACCACACAATAATCATAATAATAGAAAACGAACTCTAATTGAGTCGTTTTAAAAGATTTATCATTCAAATTATACAAATATCAGAGATTACAAAATGAGGTCCCAGATGGTTCCATGTTTACAATTTACATTAAATGAGTTTTCGAATGATAATAAAATTTATAGCCCTCTTGAATATCTGTGCTCCTCCGTGCCAGCCTCGTTCATTATGCACCTGAAATACATGCTTAAAACAGTCAACACAAAGGTTGAGTGGAATTCGTAGAGTTTGTAGTTAAATCGTTGAACACAATAATCATAGTGTGAGCTATAGACTCACACTCATAGTTATAAAACAAAACCGTTATTATTGAACTAAGCTCATGCAACCAAAGCATTAACATCGAACCAAAAATTGGCATTATAGAAGCCCTACCAAGGTAATATTGCCATTATACCTCTAACTATCAAATATAGTGCATTTGTTTGAACTCGTAGTTGTTCAACACAAATGGGATCCGTCAATCCCAATAGATTTATTCACAATATTCGCGCTCACTATAGCTAGTGACTAATGGTTCATGATATAGGGACTTCGAACATGGCAATCGTTACTTAGTGACAATAAAACATAGTCGGGTAAGCATACAGTAGAAAGCATTGTGTTCGAGTAGAAAAATAATAGCATGTATCCCCCCCATGGGTTTATAAAATAGTTAAACAATAGAAAGTGGGGCTACGAACTCACCTTAAGTTATGTAGTAAGTAGTGAAAATGATGGTCGAATCGCGAAGGTTTCTACGAGCAACCTATAATAGAATGTTGCGACTTAGGATTGGAGTAATATCAAAGAATATGATGAATTGCCTATATATGTCTTGCATTTAGTCCATGATGTAGTACTTAGTATAGTGTAAGTCTTTGAACAAAAATGGTTTATGAAACATGTATAGTTTATATATCGCTTACTACCGTTCGGGCCGACATAATTCAGAGGCCATGTAGTAAACGTTCGAGGAGCCAGGAAACTTTAATTCGTAAATCCACAACTCATCTCGACGGTTTACTTTAATGAACCCCTCACATGAGGCTCCCTACTGTTGTAGTATTTGATAAAATATATATAAGTTTTTTATCCGAAAAGTTACATGTCCAATAATTGAATAAACTTAGGAAAGTTTACTTTTGGACGAAGATTGTTATTACAATGAGTTTCTTTAGTCTAGTATGAATATTACTTGTAAAGTCTCATGGTTATTTTGATGGAGTAGATCCAAATTGGATGTTTATGTTGCCATTAACTCTTTAGTTTATGTTTTCGACTTAGAAAGCCATAAGGTCTTTAGCCGTGGCCTTGCTGTGGCTTTGGTCATTGCTACCATGGTCTTGAGACTTATCCTTGGCCTTAGCCGTGGTTGTGGTCTTGGCTTTAGGTCATTTAGACCTCTTGGTTTCATTTAACCATAACCATTACATGGTCATTTGGTCTTAAAAAAGGGCTGTTAATAATTTGAAGAAAAATATCACTCGTTAAGCGTTTTCAGGGCTCAATCTTCTTTGATCCAGAACGAAAACGTCGTTCCGGACAACTTTCATGTTTTAAATTTTTGATGAATCGGAACATAAGAGCCTCTTTCAAAAAGGTCAGATCGCTTACAGCTTGTTTTGGCAGTTTCGGCGTTTTTGTTTTGCTAACTTCTTTTGGCCATAACTTTTGACTCGTGTACTCGTTTTAGGTGGTTCAAATTGATATTTTTTCCTTTTTAAGTCCTATATAATAGTAGGTAAGTGTTTCATATCATGGTTTCTCTATTTTGGTCGTGGTTCTCAATATAAGTCACTAGTTTTCTTGTTTACTTAACATATGTTAATATATAGTTTCCAAAACTTGTTTTAATAGTTTTTGTACATCATGAACATAACACAAAGACCATATATAGCATGAATGAAATATAATAAGAATGAAAATGATATTGAGCAAGAAAGTGTATTAGGGTTTCTTACAACTTTTGGCTTTCTAAAGAAAGGAAGTCAAGTATGAACTAGGACACTAAACCTATGCTTGCAAACCCTTCACCACAACTCTTGCAAACCCTTGCTAACCTTTACATAACCCTTGTGAAAACCATTTAACCTCAGCCCCTAACACCTTGTGTAGCTCCTAATTCAACTATGGAATAACCAAACAAAGTCTTGATTCATGAAGAGACTAACTATGCCTTCAACTTTGGTGTGTAACTTATAACTTGGAAATCAAAGGATCAAGGTTTATAGATTATGTGTGTGTCATTTGGAATGAAGAGAAAGGAAGGAATGAGCCTTGTATTTATAGCATGAAGAGGAGGTTAGGAAGGTGCCTAGGAAGGTTCATTGAGGAGGTTAGTTTTTAGGATATTTTTCAAGACTTTGTGGCCAAGTTTACTTGCAAATGTGTTTAGCTTCCTATGTAAGCTTCTACCCTTTACTTAGTGACCAAGGAATTGCCCCATGTGGCATATTAGATGAGATTGGGTGACTAACTAAGTAAACTTGGTATTATCTTGTGTTACAGAGTGAGTTTTGGTCCCGGTAATCACTAACGGTAAGTTTTTAAGTCATGAAACTTAGCATATTTAATGAGTGACAAGTTCTATCGGGTTGCTTAAACGCTGTTAAAACTGGAAACGCGGGTCTAAAACGCGTAATTCGCGTAAAATGCTGAACTGGAAAACGTAAAATTCCAAAAGTTTTGGAATTGTCGTAAAATGAGAGAAAATCATATTTCTATTGTTTATAGTGTTTTATGGACATATCAGGATGCTGGAATGACGTTTAAACCTAAAAGTAAATCTCGGACACGGTTTCGTGATTTTTGCAGAAATGATCCGATGAGTGTCAAACTCTCGGATTATCATTAAAATAGTTTAACTTACGAGAATATGAAATAAAAATTTTGAGAGAGAATAGTGAAAGTGAATAGTAATAGTGAATAGTAAAAATGAATAGTAATCCGAAAATGCGAATTGTTACATATTAAGGAATAAAACCCGTCATCCATGCAATTGTAACAAGCTAATCAACCGGTAAAAGATATCTAGGGAGTAATAAAATCTAAGTAAACACATCTTCTTTCATTACTGTTTCCAACACATTAGTTTAATTTCGTTTATTTTTATTTTATTTTGATTGCATTTTTAGTTAATTGGGTTAGTTGGCTAGCAACTAATTTCGCCCACTCCTTCAAAATCCGAGTTTTTACTTGCTTTCATTAAATTTAAAAAATACAAAAAGAATCATCCCTCACCTCTAGACCTAGTTTAGTAGGCTTTCTAATCCTAGCGACACTATTCCTGAATTGAACGATCAATCCCCCGGTACTTGTCACTATACAATTCTACAACGATCAGGTACACTGCCTGGGGGGATTGCAAGCTTCTCAAGATCCCTTAAGAGGTAAAACTTGTTGCGAGGGCGCAATCCCGCGTATCAAGTTTTTGGCGCCGTTGCCGGGGAATAGTTATTGTCTAGGTTCGAATTTCTTTTTATTAGATCTACTTGCTAGATTCCTTTCTAGTAAGATTTTTATTTTCATTTTTAGGTTTCTTTAGTCTATCTTATTTCTTTGTTTCTTTGTTCGTAACCTTTGCCATCCGACATCATGGAAGGTGGTAATATCTCATCCCATCAACCCACCACAACAAAACCACCCACAAAACCTACCACTAGCAAACCAACCTCCTAGACCCCGAACTTCAGGAGAGTACTCCCGTCCTATCCACCAAGGCTATCGGAACACCATTGAGCTCACTCAAGGAGCCAATGTGTCTCCCTTGTGATCCGATACCATCCGGTTGGTGCAAAGCGGATGTGCATTCCATGGACTTCGTTCCGAAGATCCTAATCGACATCTCATGGATTTCCTAAAAATCGTAGATTCAATACACCTTGATGTTGCAACTAGAGAGACGACCCGATTACGTCTATTCCAATTCTCTTTACCTGACCAAGCTAGTCAATGGCTTGAACGTTTACCCCCGAGATTCATCACCTCTTGGGATGATCTCACTTCTCGTTTCGTTGCTCAATTTTTCCCACCGGGAAGAACTACTAAGCTTAGAAATGATATCTTGATGTTCCAACAACGTCAAGGTGAAACTCTCTATGAAGCATGGACTCGTTTCAAGGACTTACTCCAAAAAGTCCCTCATCATGGCATAGATCTTTGGCTCCAAGTCCAAATCTTCTATGACCATATCGATCTCTCCACAAGGTGAACCATTGACCAATCGGCTGGTGGCAAGCTACGTGATCTAATTATGGAAGAATCCTGGGAACTCATAGAAGATCTTGCTCTCTATGACAACGAAAGTTAGAATGATCCCCGTGATTTAAACAAAACGGTCAAGGCAATGTCTTTGCCTTCGAACAATTCTAGCACTCCCGACCGTAGGATCATGGAACTTAAGGACCAAGTCAAGTTTCTCATGAAATCCTATGAAGCTCCTAAGCCTTTAATCCAAGTGAACAAAATCACTTCTTCATGCAAATTGTGTAATGGTCCCCATGAAACTCATAATTGCATGGAACTTCCAAAACATGCTTTTAAGGAATTCACATCCACACGTGCTGATAAAGTGAAGGATAGAGGGCTCACTGCCAATCGAGGTCCTCGAAACTTAGGCGAGGCCTATGATGCATGGAAGGATAAGCCAAATTTTAGAAGATACCAAACTGGAAGTGTAGATTCTCCTCCACTCGTATGGTCCAAGCATTTTCCACCGCAGAACACTCCTAAGCAAAGCTATGAAGATGCATTGCGAAAGTTCATTCTCTTTCAAGAATTACAGCTTTCCACGCTCGAGACCCAATTTAGACAACAGCAAGTCGATATGAATACCAAGATTAGTAATCTGTTAACCGCTATTAAAGAACACGCTGCTAGTAAATCAACTCAGATTGAAGAACTCAAATCAGTCACCATCATGAATCAGCCAACCTCCTCTGTGAAAATAAAAAGCCCTAGTAAACTCTTTAAACATCTGTCACCAAAGGTGAAGGAAGCTAGGGACCATGTTAACCCCTCGGGACCAATCCACTTTGTAAATGCCATCACCACAATACTTGCTCCTACACCCGACCAGAGCCAACAACCAACTGGGAATGAGGGTCATGGAGTTGAAGGTGAGACCCCAGAGAAAGACCACGAAGTGGCCAAGAGCCTTGCCGACTTATTCGAGGACTCCATCACACAAGAGTCAAGCGAATGGGATGAGTCAAAAGAAAAATCAGAAGGGCACACGGAAAATCCAGTGAATTTGGGTGAATCTATTATAGAGAAACTCAAGGAAAACGTGGTAGATATTACTATAGGGTGTAGAGATAGGATTAAGGAAAGGGACTCTGAAGTTTATGAAATTTCTTGCACCACTAGGAAGAAGCTCAGATATGTGCTTATTCACACATCCTTTTTAGGCCTTAAATCAGACCAAAAACACCAAATACTAACCAAATATGCCAAGAGAATGTGTGTTTTTGTATTTGTGTATGTGCAGGTACGAATATGTGAAAAATGAACAAAAACAAAGCCAAAACCGACAAAAACGAGCACGAGAATGGAAAAAGGTCAAAAGCCGGAGCCGGAGAAGCTTAATGATCAAAGAAAGCTCAAAATATCAATTGAAGTCCTCAAAGATTCATAAAGTTGCAAGATTATTCCCTGGATAAAGTTTTGAAGAATTGGCAAATTTAGTCCTCCAAGTTTTAGGAAATTACAAAAATAGTCCGTTGGAGTAAAATTCAAAGAAAAGTCAAAATCAACCCTTCAAGAATTCAGAAATGTCAAGAAATACCCTTGGAAGAAACTTTTGGAAATTTACAGAATTGGTCCCTATTAATTTCATAAATACAACATTGTTCTTTAATACATAATACTACTCATAAAACAAACCAACCGGATCCATCAAACAAATAACCCAACAATCTTCCCAAGCCCAATACACCAAAAAGCCCAACACCCCCTAACTAATATAACCCGGTCCACACTCTCTTTACCCAAGTCAACCCTTGACCTTAACCCGGTCAAATAAACCACTAATAAAACACCCAAATTAAATTACCCGCCCCCCCCCCCCCCTTTACCCCTTTTACCCAGAACACTAAGAACCCTAACACTATTCACGCACATAAAAAAAGCAATTAAGGGCAAAAGAGTACAATTACTTGTGATTCTAGAAGACCCTGACATGGCAGGCCTGCCATGTCAGTGATCCGTGTGAAATTCTGTGTCAAATGATTGGGTGAATGATGATCCAAGGGCTGAGATTGAAGATTGGGGACCAAGGCATATCCAAGGGTAGATATTCATCCAAAGAAACACAAAGAGGTGTGGATCAGTGACGTGGATTGCTAGAAGCTTCACCCCAAGCTCAAGCCTCAAGTATAAATACCCCCTTCCTCAGTCATTTAGAGTGAGTAGTTTTATGTGTAGGTTTTTAATATAAGTTGTGTTAGTTTTCTGTTTTCTAAATTGTTATTTCCATTTCAGCTTTGTAATTAAATTTTTTTTAGTATTAATATAATCGACTTTTAATTTACAGCTTATTACCTTAATTTTCCTTTTAGTTTAATTTCAGTTGTTTACTTTCTAATTAGTTTTAATCATCAATTGTTAGTTTATACAGTAAAACCTCTATAAATTAATAGTGTTGGGACCGGTATATTCTATTAATTTAGCGAGATATTATTATATCGATAAATTAATAATTTATTAATTTAAAGAGGTCTAACGTTTGGCCTTTAAATTTTCAAGTCTAATAAAATAGCTAGTTACAATCTATACTCATTAGAGACGAAAAATAACTTTGAAAAACAAGTTTCAATTAACATTTTATTAACTCACATTCACGCTTTATGAAATTAAAATTAACACTTTTTGTTGCAATGCAAGATGACAACGCACCAACTCTTTAGTGCAATAAGGAGATTTTAAGATAAACTCAATAGATTTGAAGTTAAACAAAAAACAATTGACTATGGATTATTTTTTACTAAACAATCTTAGGATTTTGAAGTGTATCTCTTTCACACACACACACACACACACACACACACACATATATACATATATATACATGGAAATTTTAGTAATTATTAATTTATAATTTCATTGGGACTAATATATATACACTGGGGTTTCAAAAAAATTATTATCTTATTATTTTATCGATTGGGGTCTAAATTTGTACTGGTCCCAATTTGGGACCGGACAAATTATTAATTTTATCGAGGTTATTAATTTACCAAGTATTAATTTATAGAGGTTTTACTATATATAGCATTTAAGTTTATGTTTCAACTAATATTGAAAATAAAAAAATAAAAAAAAATCAGAAAAAAATAAGAAAATATTGTTTTAATTCAAAACTCAGCTTCAAACAAGCTTTATTCTGTTTAACATAAGCTCATATAAGCTTCTTCATAGCCTATTGTGAGTTTACTCATTTTAATTCTCAAAATCATAAAAAAGTCAACAAAAGTCAAACTTCAGCTTATTCCATAAGTTAGCTTATTGTGGAGTAAAGGCAGCCAAAAGGAGTCCATTGGCCTGTCATAAAGACAGGCAAGCTTAGTGAACCCCCTCTGTTGAGCTGAGGGAGATTTGGCCTGTGAGTTTCTCATTTTTTTATCTCTTTACTGCATAATTAGAATTAGTAGTATAGATCTGATAGTAGTTGCTTGTTTCTGTTTGTTATTAGTAGCTGAATCAATATTAGTTTAAGAGTAACTTAGTTTGTCATCTGTTTGTGGTCTATTGCTTCATTTCTGTTTCACAATCTGTCTTACTATTTAGATCTGTGTTTCTGATTGAGTTTGTGTCTGAGATCTGAGTTTTGACCTCATTCTAGCATTGTTAGATCATAATTGGTACTGATTTGGTGGATTGGATTGTTGATACACTGATTTGCTTTACATATAGTTGAAATAGACTCATAACAGGGTGTTTGGATTAGAGTAATTTGGTGGTGTTAAGTTTGAGACAGAGGATAACAATAGTTGAGATAGCTAATATTAGTTGCATTTAGGCTAACCAAACCATAAAATTCAGTAGCTATCTAGTAAAAGTCAAAATCATCTCTGTGTTGCATATCAGTTAGTTATTTAGGTTGCTATATCATAGAAGTACTTGCATAGTTGCATTATTAGTTTATTTAGCTTAATTTAGATTCACAGTAGCTTATTACACTTGTAGTAATCATTTAGAACAGATTATAATTCATATTAGTCAAAGTAGCTTTGAAATCAAAAAGTCAAAACAAGTGAAACTCAGTTTTTTCGGACAAATCTTTGTGAACCTTTCTAGTGTGCATTATTGAAATTACTTGTGGTTTGCTGATTTTAGAAGCTTAGTAGTTAGTTAATCAATATCAAAAAGAAAAAGTTGGTTTGGATCTTATCTGCTTATTGGAAAATTTCCTTGAAAGTTCCTTTTTGAGCTTATTCATCCCGTGTTCATCAGGTTTTGGTCAGGTTTCTAAGTAGCTTTTAGGTTAGTTAATTGGTTTGGGAATTTGAGCTCTTGGTTAATTGGTAATCTCAGTAAGTCAGAGGGTTGTTTGCCTCCATAAGCTCACCATTATCAGCTTCTTAGCACTGCTTATTTGGCCTATCACTTAAGTGGTTTTAGCTAAGTTCCTGTTTGAATAATTAGGGCTGCAATTTTGTTTTAGTGGTTCAAATCTGATTATTGTCATTCATTATAGTTCATTTGTGCCTTAAGTTGCATTTCTAATTGAGTTTGTACCCATTGCTTAACTGTTTGCTTATCTAACTATTCCACAAGTGCTTAATTCATCTGTTTTAACCCATGTCAGTGTCTCTGTGCTTCATTGGAACTTATAACTGTTCATTTAAGCTTTATTAAGTCAAAAAACTCATTTGGTCAAAGTTTGGGTCAATTTAGTCAAGGTTTGCTTATCAATAAGCACTTTAATTAAGCTGTTTTAAGCCCACAAGCACTTTCGTTGCTTATTTTTCAAATTTTAAATTTTTCCTACAATTAGAATAATATTTTAGAATTTTCCTGAATTTTTTATATTTTTCTGAGTTCATTTACTATTTTTCTTATTTAATTTTAGTTTCTAATCAATTTTTAATACTTTTAAATTACCAAAAATTCCAAAAAAATCATAAAAAGCCTAAAAAATCCAAAAATATTTTAGAAATTAGTTTTTAGTTATTTCAAATTTTTAGAAATTAATTTTGCATTTTCCTCATTTATTTTCCATTTTATTTGAATTTTAAGTAATTTTTAATTAGTTTAAATAGTTTTTAATTCACAAAAATTACACAAAAAGCCAAAAAAAAAAGATTTTCAGTTTTAAAATTACTTTTTAGTTATTTTAGAATTTTCAAAAATTATTTTGTATTTTACTCTCTTAATTTCCATTTTCTTTTAATTTTTAATTAGTTAAATTAGTTTTTAATTCATAAAAATTAAATAAAAAGTCAAAAAAATATTTTTCTTTTTCTCAAAATTTTCTTTTATCATTTTTAACTTAGGAAAATTATTTTCAAGTCCGTAGGATTTGTATAGCTTTAATTTTAAATTTTATTTCGCGCGTTTACGTTTATTTTTCGTTTAAGCTTACGGTTTTTAATTCTACGTTACGTTTTTGGTTTGATTACTTGAATTACATGCTTAAGTGATTAATTGTGCTTCATTTTTATATTCATTATTATAATCTCATTGATATCACTTTTTCCACTTTCACGACACGTTTCACAAATCAGGTATTCAAAATTCCATTCACCCTTCACACGGACTACGACCTCGGGTTATCTGTATTTCTTGCAGATTTCTTTGAGTAATACTATATATATATATATATATATATATATATATATATATATATATATATATATATAACTTTGATTTGATTTTATCAACACCAAGCTCATAACCAATACTTACATAGATCCTAACCTCCCTATAAACGTAATCCCCCTCTCCCTTTACAACAAAGCCTTCCCTGAACAAATCACGTGTAAAGGACTCGATAACGTCAGGATAATGAAAAGGTTATCAGTTATGATTGGAAGATTCATCTATGACATTGATCTAACCGTGATCGATGACATAGACTCGGTCACTGATCCAACATTAACTAACCTCGTCCTCGGGAAACCATTTGTAATAGAAACAGGGGTGATCCTAGATAAGAGCAATAGTAGTGCACTATTTACCAATGGTGTCAGGAAAGTAATTTTTTGTAAGGGTAATGAGGAAGTGCATGAATACCAACCATCATTAGATTGTGATGCAAATGGATTACGAGGTGGAAGATCGGGAAAGATAAAGCGACGTTATCCGGATAACCTCAAAATACCTTGTATGATAAGTCACAAGTATTTTTATAATGTCTACATTGACATATGCCTACACAAGAATGTTATGTCCTTGTTCCACTAAAACAATATTTGTAGATGGGGAATGATTTATAAGGGCGAAAATGTTGTCGGCAGAGATCATGAAGTTCAAGTATTCGTAGGAAATATGACATTCACAATGGACTTTACGATCGTTGACAATATTGAGGATTATATCGACCCGAGGTTATCACAAGTTGTTTTTGGGGCACCCTTTTGTGAAACCACTAGCTTAATGGTTGATAACCGGAACGGAATCATGACTTTCACAGATGGAATTAGGAGAATCTCGTACCAAATGCCGTATAAGATGAGAGATTTCGAAGGGGTAGATTGTGACGGACTTGATAAGCTAGGGTCTCAACTTGTTTTATGTGATGATGATGTTCGAAGAGGATGTAAAAACACCTTTGATTTATCATGTGGGTTCTTCAAGGATGTTAGTAAGCTTGGTTCCAAGTATCGGGAAGATGTCTTTGAGTTTGAAGACCCAAAATACCTGCACTATGAAAGCGACCCCGATATAGATTTTGAGGATGACCTAGAGAATGTAACCAATGATGAGGTTACGTAATAGCCCATGACCTTGAGTCTAGCTACAAGACTCGTAAATAAAGAAAAACGTTTCTTGGGAGGCAACCCATGTTTTGTGTGTTTTTATTTGTTTGATTTTATTTGTTTCCGTATGCATGTTTTATTTTTATTGTTGGTAAATCATGTTTCAAAGTAAATTGTGAAAATGCTTTATTTTGTTTCTAACTTCGTCTTAATTACATATAAAGGTATTTTGCAAAAGCTAAGTGTAAGGGAAATCCAAATTTGTTTATAAGAACGAAAATGAGCATGATTCGCTACAATATTAAATGGGCATGTATATTAGTAATTGTTTGAGTCAAATGCCTGTATCGAGTCATAATGATGTTTTGCAGGATTTTCCAGGAAATAAGGTTTAAGTTTTTCCATAAATTTTTCGGAAACTTAATATAAGATTTTTCCAGGAACATTCTAACGGCGTTAGGAATTTCAACCTGACGGCGTCACGTACTAAAATTCTGAAAAATTTTGTGAGTTTTGTTTACAACGGAGTCTTAAAGTTTTTGTTGATTCTTTAGTTTTATAAACTCCATAAAATCTGCAAACATTCATTCCACAAACATTATATCTTAAATTGTTTTCTAGGATTTGTTAGTATATATAGATTGCCGCCGATTTTACGCGAGGTTTGCCATGATTATTTTCTCAGGTTTAATAGGTTATATATGACAAGAAGATGATTTATATTTCTGGAGTGAAGCTTTCAAAGGTCATTTTCTTGGAGGAAGATCTAACCTTGTTACCACGCTATCCACACCGAACGAATCAAGGGAGTATTTGTTTTCATTCTTTTACCTGCTTACTTTTACATCCTTTAATTGAACATTGGGAACAATGTTCATCCTAAGTGTAAGGGGAGGGTAAATGATGATACCTTATATGATACAATTGCACTTGAGTTTGTTTTTTTGATAGTAGGTGTGTAATAAAACTAAGAGAAATACTTTTTAGGGCAATTTTAGCGCCAAATTTAAATTTTTTTACTACATTTAGGAGTGAAACTTTAGCCTTAACAAGCGTCTCATGGATAGGAGTTGTATGACTAGCACAAAACCGTACTACTTAAAAATTTTTCACCCAAATATGTGAGGTTCGCCTTTAGATTTGATAGGAAAATCATTCATTATTAGTGCTTATGAGTGTACCGGTAGAATTTAGATTCTAGAACTTGCGTTAGTGATGCATCCCGAGACCGCTAGTGAGACTACATTCGTGTAATAGGATTTACTACATGATAAGAGGCATTAGAATCGGCCTTGTGTTTAAACCCGTATCATAATTACTTGACCATTTAAGTCATATTACTTGACTAACAAAGTAAATTAATTTTCTCAAACCTTTGCGATGTACTCATTTTTAGTACACGAAACCCCGAGTACACCCCTCTGAGCCTATCTTTTCGTTTCTAACTTTAAGCATTTTACTTAAATAAAGAATTTGTTTACAACCCACCCAAATGTGCAACCAAATCGCCTTAGCCTTCCTTGTATGCACTCATCTTTAGTGCATTATTGTTATTTGTTTAAACCCTTAGTTAATTATCTAATTGATTACATGGTTGCTAAGTCGAGTCATATCTTGTACATATTGTTTTGGGACGATTGGGACTCATGGATAAAGTACTAGTGTTATGAAGTAATGGGGAAGAACCTTAAATTATTACCCCCATATGTGCGTTAATCTTAAAAGGTACTCCAAGTGTTTTGATTATCTTAATTCGAGTCATTAGAGTAGTTTATTGTAAAGTATGTAAAAATTCAAGTGTAAGGGGAATGCAAATGCCCTATGATGTATTATTTTGGATGGTAGGGTAAAAATGTATGAAAAAAAAAATCAAGAAAAAAAATAGAAAAAGAAAGAGAAAAAAAAAACATAGGACTACCATCCCGTTTTATTCTATGTTTGTTTTAAGTTTTTGTTATTTTTGATTTATTAGCTTAAGTCGAGTCTAGTTTTGGCTTAGCAATGCCATATTGTACATGTAATTAACCAAGATGATTAACTCGCCACCAGTAAATATTGCCTTTATCTAACAAAACCGTGTTTTCCATATCCCTACACCTAACGTTATAACCCTTTAAAAGACCTCTTTGATAGTTTATCCTAGGTGCTTATGCCAAGTGGTGGAGGTTTGATCCTTTCCCAAGCCTATGGTAATCTATTTGCTATGACAGGTAGTGAGAGATGTTTTCCATTTCCTTATTGTGATATATACTTTATTACACCTGAGTGATGTGAGTATCTAAACACTATTTGTGAGGTGCTAGTGTATAACCTCCATGCTTGTTTTTGGTTTTTAGTGGAATGATTATTTGTTGTAATTACTTTTATATTAATGTTAAATGACCCTAACTTGTATTTTGATTAGAATAAAAGCGCATTTGCTTGAAGACAAGCAAATCTCAAGTGTAATGGTATTTGATGAGGCGAAAAGTGCAACACTTTTAAGGGGTCATTTAAACCCGAATTCGTGATTATTTGATCAATTATTGCCATAAATTGTTCCTTTTGTCATTTTAGGTACTTTTGGGGAGAAATCGGGAAAAGAAAGCATTTTCGACGTTTTTGGAGCATAAAAGTGAAGAAAACGGCAAAGTCTCAAAATCCTTGCTGGGAACAGTACCTGACGACGTCATGGCTTAACACATGATAGCGTCAAGAGTGGAAAAAGAGGTGGAAGTGGAAATTACAACGTGACGGTCCAGAACATTTTCAGTATTAATGGTCTGACAGCGTCACCAAGGCCGTCAGGGTCATGTTACATGTGATGGCCCAGAGTATAATTACACATGAAGGCGTCAAGACTGGATCTAGGCAATACGAATTTTAATTTGGCGGCGAGTTGACAGCGTCAGAAGCCATAACGTGACACCGTCAGGATGTTTTATCTATATATATTTTCCAATTTTTCATTGTAAAAAGTGGAACAAAGTGTAGAACATTAGAAGCATAAACCCTAGGTCGAATTTTCTTCATATTGCAGGGGTTTCAAACCCTTCTTTCTTCCATGTTTAAATAAAGATAAGTCTTCCAATAATCATTCAATATGTCTATCTGTTGTTTGATTCTATCTTATGCTTGTCTTTCTTTTAACATGTTAGGCTAGGTTTTCATTGTGTTTGCTTAGATGTAGTGAAACCTAGATGTTAATTATTGGTTGATTGTTTGTTTATAATTGTTACGGATGATTGTATTCGATGTTAGGCTTAAGAAAACTGGCAGACTTCCATTGGTAACTTGCTTGAACGTCTTAAGAAACATGATCGGAGGTGTACTACGATTTTTGGTTGTATTTAATGCATAAGTGAATTCTAATGATCCCATGTTAGGAGCTTTTAGTCTGTTCGACATAGGAGTGAAGTAGGATCTTATAGAGTTACGAAATATTGTACACGGCCCTACGACTAGTATTAAGGAATATAACCCGTCATCCATGCAATTGTAACAAGCTAATTAACAGGTAAAATATATCTAGGGAGTAATGAAATCTAAGTAAACACATCTTCTTTCATTACTATTTCCACCACATTAGTTTAATTTCTTTTATTTTTATTTTATTTTGATTGCATTTTTAGTTAATTGGGTTAGTTGGCTAGCAACTAATTCCGCCCACTCCTTTAAAACCTGAGATTTTACTTACTTTCATAAAATATAAAAAATACAAAAAAAATCATCCCTCACCTCTAGACCTAGTTTAGTAGGCTTTCTAATCCTAGAGACACTATTCTTGAGTTGAACGATCAATCCCCCGGTACTTGTCAGTATACTATACTACAACGATCAGGTACACTGCCTGGCGGGTATTGCAAGCTTCTCAAGATCCCTTGAGAGGTAAAACCTGTTGTGAGGGCGCAATCCGGCTATCATTAGCCATCACCATGTTTATGGTTGCTATTAAAGATAGCACAAAAAATGCATTGGACCGGACCTCAAAAGCCCATGGAAGATGGGCTGGGCCCAATAAAGCCTAAGTCGTAACCAAAACATTATGCTTATTATGGTCCAAATGGTCTGAACCAGGCTTAGCTCAAACCCGACAAAATGTTTTCACTTTTTTTTTTTTTTTTTTTTTTTTTTTTTTTTTTTTTACTTTTACTTTTTGTAGTTATATATAATAATTTGATTTTATAAATTATAAAAATTAGTTTAAATGATAAAATGATACATTTATAATTATACACAGCAGCGTTAAATATGTTTTCATGTTAATCACTGCCCATTATAAAAAGTTGTAATTAAAAATACACTAATGTTATGCTTGGCAAAAATAGATGTTGTTATTGTTGGTGTTGGTGTTTGTGCTGTTGCTGAAAAAGATTAAAAAAATTGTAGTTTTTTTGTAGTAGCGTTTGGCAAATTAAATGTACTTTTAGATTAAAAGTGTAAAATGTCATAATTTATAAAAAATAATCTCAATAATTTTTTAAAAACTAGTTTTGAGATTTTTTTTAACTTATTTTTCTAAAATAATCCACAATCTGTGTCACCCAAACAAAGATTATTTCTTGATCAAAGCTTATTTTTCAAAAAATAATAATTTTAAGACTCAATAATCTGTTATAATCTCTAGCGTCAAATGCAACACCCCCTAAATTTGGTACAGCGAAAGACTTGCAAGCTTTCGGGGTGCTGCCTGGATTGGTATTGTTGGACCTTAGATAATATCACAACTTTATCACAACTATAGAAGCAAAGATGAAGTAGAGATGGTGACTTGATGTTATGTAGGTGGCGTTTGGTTGTAGAGAGAGAGAGATGAAATATGAGAACTTTTATTAAGAAAACACACACACAATACACACACAAGCACACACCTCAAATGAGCTTTGAGGTGTTTATATAGTAAGTTACATCATGCCCTAAAAGGCTTTCCATGGGCTTTGTCTAATGGGCTTGGTTTACATTTTCTAATAAAGGCTTACATGATATACTTAATAAGTACCAAGTCCATAGCACAATATTCTTAACTATTACAATACTTGTTGACTCAATAATGATCGTCACTTTTAATGCTAACAATCTCCCCCTAAGGGAAGATCATTGAGATCTCCCTTTGATTACATAAATGATCAACACTTCTAATGCTAACAATCTCCCCCTAAGGGTGATCATTGAGATCTCTCTTTTGTGACCTTGATCTTTGATCTTTGAAGCTTGTTCTCTTTGAATCTTTAAGTCTTGTTGTGTAATAGTTTTGCAAGTTCCTTTGTTCCAATCATGCTTTGTGATCTTTGAATAATGTTGATTGGTCGTTCTTGCCTTTGATCATAATTTGTGATCATACACTGTAGTCTTTACATCTTTTCCAACATGCTCATACTTTGTTTGACATTGAATCTTTGTGAAGTTCTCTTTTCTTTGCCTTTAATCTTTGTTTCTTTAGTTTGTAGATTCTTTGACTTTGACTTAGAAACGTTTTGAACTTTGATTTGCTTTGATCTTTGAAGAGAGCTTTGCAGGGTATGAGAATGTGGATCTTTGAGTGATGGTAACGGTCTTTCTCCAAGGAGCATTCATTAGTACCTGCATAAAACAGTTAACAATAAAATATCCGCTACTTACACGTGTAGAATACTCTAATATAAGAACATGGATGGTTTAGTGATTAGATTGATTCTAGGTTATGTTTTCTAGTGAGAAGTTAGAGAGAGAATGAGATGAGAGAATTGGGAGCCTTGTATGAGAAAACTTGTTGAATGTTAGATTGCAAATGAAGGTCCAACCCTTTCCCATGGGTGGGAAAATGTATATATAGTTACAATGTAAACGCCCCTTGAAATGGGCTGTAGAGCGGGCTGACAGTGGGTAAGAGACCCGACCCGACTCCACAAATACTAACTAATACTACTCTACATACTAACTAATATGATAATTACTACGAGCTACAATATGCTAAACAATACTCGGGGTGACCGAGTCTTCATATGAATAATCGTATTCCTAACAATCTCCCCCTAAGGGAGGTCACCCCGGAAAATAAATGTTGAGTCATAGCATTTTGACGACATCTTTGTAGCTCGTAGCCTTTTGATTCTTCATTGTTGAGATCTTTGTGCATTAAGTGGAAGACTCCAGATGACACCTTGAATGTGATGGATGATCTTTGGAAATAACATCAGCTGCACCATCCAAAAGAATGTTTGAAAGTCATCTTGGAGTAGTGATGTCTCCATGTGATATGAACCTCTTTGTGTAGGCATGCTCACACTTTTCAGGATCATGATCTTCTTCATCAGAGTTGAGGAAGCACGGTTGAAGCCCATTCAATGATCATGATATCTTTTGAGTTGTGAAGTTGAAGTGTGAGCATGTGTTGATTGATCAGCATCTTTTCAGCAATCACCAGCAACCGATAGAAATTCCTGCAAGTAGACAATTAGTGATGAGTGCTCAAACACTCATCATTTTTGACATATATAAACTGCCAAAACATACAAAAACACTCAGAAATGCATCAAAATACTAAAAATATTTCAAAATTGTGTTTTATATGTTTTAGATGCAAAATGAGTAAAAACAGATGAAAAACGTATAAAGTTTGCAAAATTGGCAGTTTCAGTCCCCCAACTTTCATAAAATTACAAAACTAGTCCCTGGTCATTCAAAATATGGAAAATTATCACCAAAGGTCCTTTTGAAATCATAAGTTGTCATATTTAGTCCTTTGGTGAAAAATTGGAAAAGTTTTGGAAAATTACAAAATTAGTCCCTGGAGTTTCAAACTTTGGCAGATTTGGTCCCTGATGGGATATTTTTGAAAGAAAAATCATTTTGGGTCCTTGGGAAGTTACAAAAGTCATTTTTAGTCCCTGGTGTGAAATTTGGTAAATTTACATGTTTGGTCCCCGTAGTTTGGAATTTTGCACAATTGGTCCCCGGGAAACTTAATTTTGGAAAATAATAAATCAATGGTCCTTGTATTATTGGAGCTTGGCATGTTTGGTCCCTTGAAACACTTTTGAGAAATTACAGCTTTAGTCCTCAAAGTTTGATGGAATTACAATATTGGTCCTTATGTGTTAAATACCAAACGGACACCCTTTGTTATTGTTAACCCAAACCAAAAATCTAGTCCACCATACAAATACCCAAGCCCAACCTTTTGGCCCATTCCATTTTTATAAAAACATCCGGTCAAACAAACAGTCAAACCTAATCCCCATCTCCTTCTCCCCCGTTTCCAGGTCATGTGTTCCCCCCCCCCCCCTACACCACTTTTTCACCAACTCCACCTCCAACACACCAACCTCATTAATACACCCAAACTACCCCCCTCCTCATAAATGCCCTAACCAAAACCCATTATCTGCCAAAACACAAGTTGGCGCCAAAATGCATTTGAACGGCTGTGATTGATGGAAGCCCATCTGAGGGTCAAGATTGAAGTGGGATTAATTCAGGAGCTTCCCAGGTCCTATATAAGTCAAGAAAAAGAAGCAAAAGTAGTAGTAGTTAGTTAGGAGAGTAGTATTAGTGTAATTGTAGTTTAATTCAACCGTTTAGTAAAATTTATCATTTTCTTTGTATTTTTAAGCTTCCAAGTATTGCTTCTACTCATTTCAGTGTATTGTGAAACACTTTCAAATATCAATTTCAAGTTTTCTTGAATATTTCAAATTGTGCAAGTTTTACCTTAAAGTTGAATTCGTAGTTAAAAGTGTTTGTTTGTGTTGTTATGGACTGAGTTAAGACACTTAAGCCCCTAGATAGCTTATTCAGGCTATTAGTTACCATAAAATTCAGTGTAGTATCAAAAAGCAAAATACCACAAAAATAGTGAAAAATAAGAATAGAAGATAATGAAGGAAGAAGAATGGGATTCTGGTTGTTTTGGAACCACATGGTGGTTGTAATGCCTCAGGTAGACAAATAGGTTGTGGTGTGGTACCCTGGTTACTTATCTCAGAGTGGAGGTTATAGTAAGCAAGTTTCATTTTTTTTAAATTCATTGTTAATGTACCTCACTTTGTTGCTTATGTCAGTTTAATCATGCTTATTTACTGTTAGTATAGTCCTAGATTCAGTTCCATGGTTTAAAGTTCCAATTTTCTCCTCAAAATTCAAAACAGTTAGTGTAAAGGGGTGTTTGGATTAGTGCATTAACCTCTGATCTTGTTGTTGCTTGATGATTGTTTTGGTATGAGTAGCATGCATTAGTCTAATGTAGTCTAGTTAGGTCATAAAATCCAGTGTTTGAAAGCATAAAGTCAAAAAATTAGTTAATCTCCCCTCACAGTTAACTGTGAGAGGTTTGTGATCCACAAATCCTTATTTTACCTTACTAGTGGTAGCTTAAGCTTAAAGTAGGTTCTATATAGCTTATTATAACTTATTTAAATTATAAGATTCAGTGGAAGTTCACCAAAGTCAAACCATTGCATATTTTAAAAAAAGTCAAAATTGCTTTTGCTCAGAAAAACCCAAAACTTAGAGGAATTATTCTGATTTTTAGAATGAGACTCAGCCCTTGTACTTTTTAGAATACGTAGTTTCTCAGTTGAACTTTGTGGTTCCATAGTTCTTTGATTTTTGTGAATTTTTCCCTAGGCCCCACAAGCTAGGAAAGACACTTGCAGGGCAAGCTTCTGCCCTGCTGCATCAGTTCACCACCCAACACCACCACTTGGTGGTGGTTTTCTGACCATCTCAGTGGGTCCCATGGCCATAACTTGGTTCCTCCCAACCCCCCTCCTACCAGGCTCCAAGGTTTGACCCTTTGTTTGACCTAGTACCCTGTGGACCCCACCTAAATCAGCCTATCTTGTTTATCCCATTTCTGAGTTGCTCTTGGTTTTTGGAAGTGCTTATTGTCAGCTTAATTGCTTATCCAGTAGGTCCCAGTTGCTTTTTATTGCTTAAACATGTTCCCTAAACTCAATTAAACCTGAATAATCCCTAGTGGACCCAACACAAGCTGGTTCAAGCTCATTTCCTTGTTTGGTCAACATTAGTCAACTGCCTTAGCTTATTGCTTATATTTGGCCTATTTTTAAGCTTTGTAAATTTTGTTTTCACAAAAGTTTTATGTTTTAAGTATTTTTAGAGTTTTGTAAAAGAAAAATCCAGAAAATCCAAAGTAATTTCAAGTGATAGTTTCTATTTAATTTTATTTAAATTTTACTTTTCATTTTTAGATTTTTATTAAGTATTTAGCATTTTTATATTTTTCTTAAATTCCTCTTATATTAAAGTATTTATAGTAATTTTATCAGATTTTTATATAATCATTTAGTATTAATTAGAATTAATATTAGTTTTATTAGTAATTAATTAATAATTAAGTTTTAAATAGCATAATTAGTTTTTATTAAGCAAGACCTAGTTTTTATATTTTTACTAACTTTTAAATGTTATAAAATAGTTTTAGGAATTTTTTCCATAATTTTTTAAGTTAATTTAGTATTATTTGTAATTTAAAATAGTTTAATTAGTTTAATTAATATAAGTAGTTTTTAATTAATATAAAAGCCACAAAAAGACAAAAATATTTACTTTTAATTTTTTTACTTTCTTCAAGTTCATTTTAAGTTTTAGAAATTATTTTTACAAGTTTTTAGTTTAATTTGTAGTGTTTATCATTTTTAGTTTATTTAAATTAGGTTTAATTTACTTTTTAAATAGTTTTAATTAATTAAATAGTATTTAAATATTAAAATAATCATTTTAATAATTTCATTTTCATTTTAAATTTTCTTTTTATTTTAAGTTTGTAAAAGTGTCATTTTCACCCCCTGGGTGTTTTCAGAATTCAGTTTTCACGTTTTATTTTGTACGTTTACGTTATTTTAAACGTGAACGTACGCATTTTAAGTTTTAAATGTTTCTGGTTTTTCCTACTTCCCTGTCTTATTCATATAGCTTATTTAAGCTATTTCTGTGTAAATTCAGTAGTGTAATCAATCTCACAAACCTTTTCCCGTCCAGATTCACCCGATCACAATCCCGTTTTATAACCATCACACCTCGTCGGGAGATAACGACCCGGGGAAACCACTATATTCCGCGGAGCATTGACTCTAGGCTGTTTGACCTTGTTGACCATCACCTGGTCAATCTAGGTTGACCGTTTGGGGCCAATCAAATTTTGGCACCGCTGCCGGGGAGGTTATGTGCGTTTTCTAAACGGTTTTTCTGATTAGTGATTTTGGAATTCGTTCCATTGTACATTTATCCATCCTTTGTTCATACTTTTTTATTTTCAAAACAAAACGGTTCCTGAAAACTTTTTAAACTCAGTTTTCAACGAACACAAAAACACAAAAACATTTTATTTTCTATTTGTACAAAATGTCTTTCCAAAAACCTAAAAACATTCTCCTTTACCCTCTCTCATCTTTGATTCTTCATTCCTTACCCTCCCAAACCTTTTGATTCTTTCTATGTCTCATCCACACTTTCTGATCTGCCAGTGGTGTGGTAATCCTCACAATGGTGGCAATTGCCCCAGCTGTGGCATGGTAGAGTCAGGAAACGGGTCTGTCTATAACCAGAATCCCTATTCCTACCATGACACGACTGATTCATTCCATCAGTTACCACACCATGAGACTCAACAGTTTTACTGTTGTGAGTACTGTGGTGGTTCACATTACAGTTCTGATTGTCAATCGGGAAACACGCTTGTCTATGAGCAGTTTCCTGGTAACAATTATAACTCTAGCACTTATCACCCACAACCACATCAGTTTTACTGTTGTGATTACTGTGGAGGTCCACACTCTAGCTCGGATTTTCAAACAAGGAATCCATTTCCTTGTAACAATTACGACTCTTCGTTTTCAGACCCACCTCCACAGTACCAAATGATTCACACAACTCCTCATGATACTGAGCAAGACCTTTTACTAAAGGCTCTTGATTTATTGAAAGAACTTAAGGAGGAGTTGGTTACTACATCATTTCAAGACTCTTGTGAGAAATCTATGGCAGAATTACTTGCCGAAGAATGAGAGGCTAGAAACGAATTGAGCGTGGAAGAATTACTTGTCTTAGAACAAGCAGCTATAACACGTGCCAAATTTCGTCAAGCTGCTCTTCTAGACTGTGATGATGATAGTGATAATGAGGACACCCTTGATATCCTTCAATTTTATAAGGGTTCCTTAGATTCATCATTTGTGATTCCTCCCATTGAAAATCAGGGAGAAAATAATGAGACGAAGAAATTACTAGCAGAAGATCAAATGGAACTCGTACAATCCATGAATGCTAGCTCCTCTCATCTCCCTCAGTCTGTTGTTATCACACCCGAAGTTCACACTCACTCTCTAAACATGGGGGATGAGCATCTTAGCACTACTCCTAATAAGGAATCGGACGAATTAATAAAGTCTTGTGTTGAGATCCTTGTCCCAATCCTGAGAGAGTCACAGGGGACTTTTGATCAAGTGTGTGATATTCTTTCACCCCATAATAATCCAAATGATCAAATTGAGACTGTCTCTGATTCCAGTGATGATTGTTTATCTTATGGAGACATTGAGTATGTTGATGCATCCCTTCCCCACTCTAATGTTGACTTTCTTCTCGAGGAGTTCGCCGATGAACTCACTCACACCAATCCACTTCCATCGGGATGTGATGATGATCTCTTTGATTTCAAAGATGATATAGAGGAAGTCGAAGCATTCCTTGCCCTAGATAGTTCAATTTCGTATGAAGTTGATGATAACTATCTTGATTCTGAGGGGGATATTCTTTTCCTTGAAAGCTTATTGAATGATGAGGATCCATCACTCAATTCCTATCTCAATATCGGGCTTAGTGATTCACCCACTGATGAAAATTCTTTATCTTATGGAGACATCAGTGATGTTGATGAAATGTCTCCTGAGCCCATCATTGATCACATTATCATGACTCCTCCGGAGTATGATAGGCCGGGGGGAGATACACTCAATCTTGAGGATTTGCAAATTCCCACCCACCCTCCCGGGATGTTTTTGAGCTTAGCCCTTGAAATCCAAACTCATGCGAATGAGCCTGTTCTTGAGGTGCCTTCCTCTCTTCTTCACTCCTTCGGGAATGAAGACACTATATTTGACCCCGGCATTTTCATGTATCATTATCTTGAACCGGGATTATATCTCATCGGTGTGGAACTTTCACGTGCTTCAAATGTTTGTCCAAACATCTTGAATGAAAGTCCGATTGAGATTGTTTCTTCCACATCATGCTTCCCCAAGGACAAATGAATTCGGGGTCGAGTCAAGCTAGCGACTCAGTAAACAAAAACAGTAGCATGCTTATAGGGTTTTCACCCTAAGTGTGGGGGAGTTACTCATGCTATGGTTACAAATGAAGTGAAAAACAAACTGGTGTTTCCACGTTTAGCTTGTAATGTTGCCCTTTTATGTTCAAAGAGTCGGCATAATAGCCGGGACTTTGAATATTGAGGACAATATTCATGCTAAGTGTGTGTGGGGGGGGGGGGGTATTCTAGTGAATTTTATCACATTTTACTATCTTATACCCCCGTTTTTAGCCAAAATCTCAAAAATTAAAAAAAAAAAAAAAAATTCACTTGAGTTCAAAATTTTTGTGGTTATCAGTCCGCCTTGTCTAACCGACAAAAGGGATTGGCTAATCTAGGAGCAAACGGCTCTTGGTAAAGATATATCAAATCAGTTTATGGCTTGCAATTTGCCAAAAATTGTATGGTAAATCAACTCGCCATATCCCATAAAGCGAATGAGTTGGCTAGCCCACAAGATTATGGCTTGTGGTAAAGGCCGTGGAAAATCCATAATTGGTAATCAGCTCACCAAGATGTTGAATATTCCATCAAGAGCTGGCTAGTCCAGAAGCAAACGGCTTTTGGTAAAGACTAATCAAATCCGTTGACAGCTGGTGGTTTGCTCAAAATCACACGGTTATCAGGTGTACCACAGTTCTCACACCTGGCTACTCCAGAAGTGATGGCTTTTGGTAAAGAGTTTAAAATCCATCAAGTTTTCAAAACAGTTTATTGCTAGGGACTAGCAATAGTTTAGTGTGGGGGATTGATGAGTGCTCAAACACTCATCATTTTTGACGTATTTAAACTGCCAAAACATACAAAAACACTCAAAAATGCATCAAAATACTAAAAATATTTCAAAATTGTGTTTTATATGTTTTAGATGCAAAATGAGTAAAAACAGATGAAAAACGTATAAAGTTTGCAAAATTGGCAGTTTCAGTCCCCCAACTTTCATAAAATTACAAAACTAGTCCCTGGTCATTCAAAATATGGAAAATTATCACCAAAGGTCCTTTTGAAATCATAAGTTGTCATATTTAGTCCTTTGGTGAAAAATTGGAAAAGTTTTGGAAAATTACAAAATTAGTCCCTGGAGTTTCAAACTTTGGCAGATTTGGTCCCTGGTGGGATATTTTTGAAAGAAAAATTATTTTGGGTCCTTGGGAAGTTACAAAAGTCATTTTTAGTCCCTGGTGTGAAATTTGGTAAATTTACATGTTTGGTCCCCGTAGTTTGGAATTTTGCACAATTGGTCCCCGGGAAACTTAATTTTGGAAAATAATAAATCAATGGTCCTTGTATTATTGGAGCTTGGCATGTTTGGTCCCTTGAAACACTTTTGAGAAATTATAGCTTTAGTCCTCAAAGTTTGATGGAATTACAATATTGGTCCTTATGTGTTAAATACCAAACGGACACCCTTTGTTATTGTTAACCCAAACCAAAAATCCAGTCCACGATACAAATACCCAAGCCCAACCTTTTGGCCCATTCCATTTTTATAAAAACATCCGGTCAAACAAACAGTCAAACCCAATCCCCATCTCCTTCTCCCCCGTTTCCAGATCTTGTGTTCCCCCCCCCCCCTACACCACTTTTTCACCAACTCCACCTCCAACACTCCAACCTAATTAATACACCCAAACTACCCCCTCCTCATAAATGCCCTAACCAAACCCCATTATCTGCCAAAACACAATTTGGTGCCAAAATGCATTTGAACGGTTGTGATTGATGGAAGCCCATCTGAGGGTCAAGATTGAAATGGGATGAATTCAGGAGCTTCCCAGGTCCTATATAAGTCAAGAAAAAGAAGCAAAAGTAGTAGTAGTTAGTTAGGAGAGTAGTATTAGTGTAATTGTAGTTTAATTCAACCGTTTATTAAAATTTATCATTTTCTTTGTATTTTTAAGCTTCCAAGTATTGCTTCTACTCATTTCAGTGTATAAGTTTTGTTGAATATTTCAAATTGTGCAAGTTTTACCTTAAAGTTGAATTCGTAGTTAAAAGTGTTTGTTTGTGTTGTTATGGACTGAGTTAACACACTTAAGCCCCTAGATAGCTTATTCAGGCTATTAGTTAGCATAAAATTCAGTGTAGTATCAGAAAGCAAAATACCACAAAAATAGTGAAAAATAGGAATATAAGATAATGAAGGAAGAAGAATGGGATTCTGGTTGTTTTGGAACCACATGGTGTTTGTAATGCCTCAGGGAGACAAATAGGTTGTGGTGTGGTACCCTTGTTACTCATCTCAGAGTGGAGGTTATAGTAAGAAGGTTTCATTTTTTTTAAATTCATTGTTAATGTACCTCACTTTGTTGCTTATGTCAGTTTAATCATGCTTATTTACTGTTAGTATGGACCTAGATTCAGTTCCATGGTTTAAAGTTCCAATTTTCTTCTCAAAATTCAAAACAGTTAGTGTAAAGGGGTGTTTGGATTAGTGCATTAACCTCTGATCTTGTTGTTGCTTGATGATTGTTTTAGTATGAGTAGCATGCATTAGTCTAATGTAGTCTAGTTAGGTCATAAAATCCAGTGTTTGAAAGCATAAAGTCAATAAATTAGTTAATCTCCCCTCACAGTTAACTGTGAGAGGTTTGTGATCCACAAATCCTTATTTTACCTTACTAGTGGTAGCTTAAGCTTAAAGTAGGTTCTATATAGCTTATTATAACTTATTTAACTTATAGGATTCAGTGGAAGTTCACCAAAATCAAACCATTGCATATTTTAAAAAAAGTCAAAATTGCTTTTGCTCAGAAAAACCCAAAACTTAGAGGAATTATTCTGATTTTTAGAATGAGACTCAGCCCTTGTACTTTTTAGAATATGTAGTTTCTCAGTTGAACTTTGTGGTTCCATAGTTCTTTGATTTTTGTGAATTTTTCCCTAGGCCCCACAAGCTAGGAAAAACACTTGCAGGGCAAGCTTCTGCCCTGATGCATCAGTTCACCACCCAACACCACCACTTGGTGGTGGTTTTCTGACCATCTCAGTGGGTCCCATGGCCATAACTTTGTGCCTCCCAACCCCCCTCCTACCAGGCTCCAAGGTTTGACCCTTTGTTTGACCTAGTACCCTGTGGACCCCACCTAAATCAGCCCATCTTGTTTGTCCCATTTCTGAGTTGCTCTTGGTTTTTGGAAGTGTTTATTGTCAGCTTAATTGCTTATCCAGTGGATCCCAGTTGCTTTTTATTGCTTAAACATGTTCCCTAAACTCAGTTAAACCTGAATAATCCCTAGTGGACCCCACACAAGCTGGTTCAAGCTCATTTCCTTGTTTGGTCAACATTAGTCAACTGCCTTAGCTTATTGCTTATATTTGGCTTATTTTTATGCTTTGTAAATTTTGTTTTCACAAAAGTTTTATGTTTTAAGTATTTTTAGAGTTTTGTAAAAGAAAAATCCAGAAAATCCAAAGTAATTTCAAGTGGTAGTTTCTATTTAATTTTATTTAAATTTTATTTTTCATTTTTAGATTTTTTTAAGTATTTAGCATTTTTATATTTTTCTTAAATTCCTCTTATATTAAAGTATTTATAGTAATTTTATCAGATTTTTATATAATCATTTAGTATTAATTAGAATTAATATTAGTTTTATTAGTAATTAATTAATAATTAAGTTTTAAATAGCATAATTAGTTTTTATTAAGCAAGACCTAGTTTTTATATTTTTCCTAACTTTTAAATGTTATAAAATAGTTTTAGGAATTTTTTCCATAATTTTTTAAGTTAATTTAGTATTATTTGTAATTTAAAATAGTTTAATTAGTTTAATTAATTTAAGTAGTTTTTAATTAATATAAAAGCCACAAAAAGATAAAAATATTTATTTTTAATTTTTTTACTTTCTTCAAGTTCATTTTAAGTTTTAGAAATTATTTTTGCAAGTTTTTAGTTTAATTTGTAGTGTTTATCATTTTTAGTTTATTTAAATTAGGTTTAATTTACTTTTTAAATAGTTTTAATTAGTTAAATAGTATTTAAATATTAAAATAATCATTTTAATAATTTCATTTTCATTTAAAATTTTCTTTTTATTTTAAGTTTGTAAAAGTGTCATTTTCACCCCTGGATGTTTTTAGAATTCAGTTTTCACGTTTTATTTTGTACGTTTACGTTATTTTAAACGTAAACGTACGCATTTTAAGTTTTAAACGTTTCTGGTTTTTCCTACTTCCCTGCCTTTTTCATATAGCTTATTTAAGCTATTTCTGTGTAAATTCAGTAGTGTAATCAATCTCACAAACCTTTTCCCGTCCAGATTCAACCGATCATAATTCCGTTTTATTACCATCACACCTCGTCGGGACATAACGACCCGGGGAAACCACTATATTCCGCGAAGCATTGACTTTAGGCTGTTTGACCTTGTTGACCATTACCTGGTCAATCTAGGTTGACCGTTTGGGGCCAATCAGTTAGCAATAAATCGTCCGGTGCTTATAGGTTTGGAATTAGAGATCGTCAACAGCATAGTGTGAAGACTCCTTCTAATCCTTACCAAGACCGTTCCCAATCGGTAAACGAATGGGTGAGTCGCTGGAGATCACTCCACGACTGTGGACCGTTTGTAACCATCGTGACCACTAAGCGTAATCCACAAGGAATTACCTAAGTGACCTGCTTTCAGGGCTGCTTGATGTTGACCCTGGCAGGAATTTCCATTCAATCACTGGGAGTTACAATAGCAACATCCCTCATAAATGTTCAGGCAGATTGCTAAGATCTGCGTAGGACTCATAAGATTACCACTGGTGTCCTTCAAGTTGAACAACCAGGGTAGAAGTGGCACGTGTTCCTATGAGATCTTTTTATGTATCTCGAGGCTCTAGACTCAATAAGTGCATTTGGTTTTCCTATGCAGAGATTAAGGAGAGGTCTCCTGCTTCAATATCAACCATCTCTAAGAGATAAGTCGATAGATTACACCGGTTCCCCGTGAGAATGAAACAAGTTCTTTTAAGAGAACTTGAGTGGCTTGAAGGTTTAGTGCAATGCGTCACTGAGTCCATGACGTCTTGTCTTCAATACCAATGTCACCTTAGCAACAATCAGTAGATTATGAATTGAACCCGGTTTCTGCCCTAAGGTTGAATAATTGGAGGGCTATTTCTTTTCACCCTTTCTCATTTCATTTCTTTTTAATTCTTCAACCCCTTCTTTCTCCATTCTCACATTTCTCCTTTTTTCATAATCATACCTACGGACTTTCTAATACTATTTATTTGGTATTGTCCATGGGTAGATCCCTCCGGCTCTAGCGGATCATAGGACGTTTTTCCTAGCCTTAGCCACCTTATAACTCCATGACTGTCCTAAGTTGCCATTTACCAAATCATTGAAAAATTCTCTCAATGAGTTTATGATTGAGAAACACATTTTGTTAACACATTGAGAGTTTTGTCATTTTCAAATGCTCCCCCTCAACATGTGCTCATAAGTATTGATTTGAAAATTTGCACATGTCGGGAAGAGTTGCACTTTTGAATTGATCTACCTTGAGTAAACATGACCGAGCATTCGAGACACGCTTACATCACTAGATAAACTAGCTTGAAGTTATTACTCGGCTCGATCAGATTCACCCAAGGTTTCTCGAAATGGTACATTGTACTTAAACTAGTCCTCTTCAAGACACGCTTACATCACTGGTTAAACCAACTTGAAGTTATTACCCGTCCAGGACTAGTCCTTTCAATTCAAGACAATTCTGTTTTGTCAATTCATGAGTCAAGACTGAGATGCACTCACATAAGATGCAAGGATCCTTTTACACAAGCCATTTTGCTCCCCCTCAATATGTGCATCGATATACAAAAGAGTTTAGCACATATCGGGGAGCGTTTGTTAAAGTCCAAAACAATCACATTTTATATCAGATTTCATATTTAAATCACATTTTCTCCCCCGATCAAAAATTTCAAACCATTTGAGATTTGTGATCCCAAGTGATTTAAATAAGTTAGAAAAGTTTGGGAGCAAGATGTCATCTGATTAAAGATATTCTGATATTGAGACGATTCATTACTCCCCCTCAATCAATGAGGGAGAATGTTAGTGTCAGTTATGATGAGTTTATAAATGATTTAAAGTTTAACGAGAAACTCATGAAATAAAAAATCATGTACTGACACATAACATTTGATACCACACTACTTATGACGCACAAGATAACTGGTGGTGGAGGTGAAAGAGTTGTTGTCTTTGTTGCTACCGATGTTGTTGTTGTGGTGAAATCAAAGCCAGTCAATGAAGTTTGTACATCTGATCAAATGGTTAATGTAGGAGCAGGCACATTCACATCAGCCATGGAATCTGCATAAGAGTATCAACAAAGATATGCATACATACGGATTCACTCTTAATTAACTGCTACAACGTAGCAGCTAGCCTACTCATAATACCATATTCATATCATGATCAAAGAACATTCAAGCAACTCATCAAAATGCTATCTAGCATGAAGAGAAACTAGCAATCATGAACATTCATTGCAAGTTTCTATCAGACATAAACAACAATCACTAACATGGCAATTCACGCATATTTTCAACATTCAAATCAGGAGCTTAGGAATAAGATTCTAACCCAGTAACTACATACTAAAGCAAATCCAGAGAACACGAACACATAATCAGCAACAATCAAACAATTATCAGCGAATAGCAAACGAAACACAATCAATCAGATTATACGAATGCCAGAGGAGAGAACAAGAGCATCAAACACAATGGTTTTCTAACATCATTAAGATTTTAGATTTTAACGTATTTAGGGGATTAAGCGAGGATACCAACATGAGACAAATGGACCTTCTAGTTACATAAAGCTAGGAAACTATACGCAAATAGCACATAATGCCCTAATCTTTCTAACAACTAACACATTTGGCCATTTAAGATCAAGCTTAGTAAGTTCCTCTTCAACTAATACCCCATTAACAACAAAACCTTTTCTAACAATTATGAGACAACCAAGAAATCCGTTTGATGATATAAAATTGGAAATCACTCTCCCCCTCAATTGATGACCCATTGTCATTAATTGAGTGACAAATTTTATGAAGTATCTAAGACTGATTGATTACAAGCAACATGTTACCACCATGTATCACACAAATAATTTTCTAAAGAATCATAAAAGAAAATTATTTGTTTTGATAAAAAGAAGACTTCTCTTCTTAAACAAGAAATAATGCACTGAAACGTACATTAGATCGGAAAGGCACGAATCTACAGTAATTCATGCCTTTGTTAGGAACAGTCGTCTTTTTGGCGACGAACTTTCCCCAATACTAAGACCGGGTTGCTATCTGAAGTAATAGCAAACCATAATTTTAAGAACGGGTTACAGTCTGAAATAACTGCAAGCCATTTGAAAGGATATTTTTAGAAACATGTTTTAGAAAAACATTATTAAAAAGTAAAACTCTTGCTCAAGCATATGTATGTTTCCGTGTCATTATTTAATGGCATTTCTAGAAACGTACATAATATTGATTACACAAGAGACATGTCGAAAGAAGAATATTTTTGGATTTTAAGATTTTTCAGATTTTTTATGGTTTTTATAGGTTTTATATTTTTTCTATTTTCTTTTTGTTTTAAACTATGTACAAAGGATATATGAAACAACCCCTTTACTCCTCCTGATCTTCCTGAAGACTTATGAGATCCTCAGGAGTGAGACTCTTCATACCAAGGCGAGGGAGAATAAATTGAAATCGATCCCTAGAAAGTGCTTTGGTAAAGATATCAGCAAGCTAGAACTCAGTCCTCACAAAGTAAAGTTCCATAATTCCTTTCTCAACTTGCTCCCTGATGAAGTGGTGTCGAATGTCGATGTGCTTAGTTCTTGAATGCTGGACATTGTTGCAGCAAAGCGCAATTGCACTTTTGTCGTCACAATACATGGGAATCTTGTTGCATACGATGCCATAGTCCGAAAGTTGAGACCTCATCCATAGAATCTGAGCACAGCATGAGGACATGGCAACGTATTCAGCCTCCATACTTGTTTTACCTGTTTAACACTCGAGACATTCATAACTGGAGATTTCATAGTGGATTTAAGAAAGGACACAACGCAAGCACCATGATTACCATAAAATAAGCATTTGTTACAAGTCTTACAAATAGCACCAGAATTCGAATTAATTACATCATTGTTAACACAAATGTTTGAATCAACTCGATTCCTTTCATTAAGCATAACTTTATTGTTCCTAGATGATTCTTCTACTTCCTTCATAAGTGTACTCTTAGCCGGCAAGGTCCTATCATTCTTTGTATTGCACCTAGGCTGTGACTTGCTAGCATTAGATACACCTTTTACTCCTGTAGAAGCAATGACGGTAACATTAGTATGATTAGTTGCTACTTGTTTACCGGTGATCATGATGGTGGATTGTGACATGGTTTGGGGATGATCTAATGTAACATGTTTGTTGCCACTGTTAGGGTGTGATGCAAATGACCTTTCCGACTTGTTATCATGCTTGGGGCATGATCCTATGGCATATTCTAATAGTTCCTGGGCTCTATTAGTGAGGAAGCAAGCACCAATAACAACATCATCATTTGGTTTAGATATCCTCTCATCTTCAATGGTTTCTCTAAGCATGGCCAGACAATCCTTAAGATTCTTAAGATAGTTGTTATGAACTAACTTATTGTTCCTAAGGGGAAGAGAGACATTGATAGCATCACACACATATTTCTTACAAGCATGTACATTGGAAATTGCATGATCACATGAAACGACGGGCATTTTACCCTTCACCATAGTCTTTAGATTCTCAATTTCATTTAACAAAGAAGTGACTTTTTCATTGTTTTGGTCACGTGTTAATTTAATAGACTCAAACAATTCTTTGTAACGTTGTTTAGCGTTTGACATTTCAGCACGAAGCCACTCATTTTCATGTTGTAATTCATTGATCACACCCTGTTTCTGAAAGTTTTGAGAATCTATCGACTTCTGGTAATTGGTATTGGTCACATCGCTTTTGTTCAATTTTAATTGTGCAATTTGGGCCCTCAACTTCCGAATCGTGTTTGAGTGAGCTTGAATTACATCATCCTTTTTGGCTAATTCAAAACATGTATCAAATTTAGGAGCATCCAAAGATGTCTTGGCATTTGTTACTTTTACGTTTTCTTTCAGATGTTGGTATTTTAGTTGCAAGTTAAAATTATCAATTTCTAGTTTTGAAAAACTCCTGACCATGTTGTCATGGTCGTCGTTTTGAATTTTGTAGTTTAGTTGGTAATTCTCCCCCTCAAGCTCAATCACACGATTCTAAAATACATTTAGAGTAATGGACATTTCATGAAATTGCTTAGCAGATAGGGCAGAGCCAGTAACAGTGTAAAAGACATCTTGTGCAATGCAATTAGCAATCATGTCACACCCCCAAAATACCTGAATGGCAGCGGAATGGAATACCTGGGGGTGACTGTCATAGCACCACAGTTACAGTTACATTGAACGACCTAAAGTGTCGTTTGGAAAAATACATCGTTTGATCATTAAAACATTCAGAGTTTACAAAACATAGGTCCCAAAAAGGTGTTGCAAGTTTATGAAAAACAAGTTCAATCCAGATCAAACGTTTCATAAGTGCAGGAAATATATATGTGAGACGCGTCGACTCCGCGACTCCATGAAGGTCCAAATGCATGCAAGCAGGAGCTACCTTAACAACCTGAAAATACATTGCTAAAATGACAACACGAATGTTGGTAAATTCCATAGGTTTGTAAGTTAAATGGTATGTACATTAGCCATAAGTGTAAAGTAAACCGACAAAATGTCAAAAATGCTACATTGTCTCTTAAGCTCATGACCCCGAAGCTAGACATAATATTGTATTGGCCCCAAAGGAGTGCTTACCAGACACTCAAATAGATTATACATGAAATGCATTCATACCCGTTGGAGCAACCCAAACACGAATGGAGGCGTCACCCTCGATAGATCTATCCACTCACTCTCGCTTGGCATTATAATTAACGGTCCATGATAATAAAGGGGACTTAACTTGGTAGTAAGGCAACTTAAGCAATGTATGGAATTGAATACTTGGGCATGTAAAAAAGTAATTGATGCAATGTATTCTCCCCCGTGGGATTTGAAATCAAATAAGTAATTGAAAACGGGGCTATGAAAACTCACCTGAAGTGATAGTACAATGTGATGAAATAATCGGGACAACAAGGCGCGAACACTAGCCGCAACCTAATATGAGTAATAACGATCTACTTTAGATCATGCTGTGATATAATGAATGCACATGCACATGATACCTATACCACTCGTAACTTGAAAATACTAGCTATTGTCAAAGTAGGTAATTTCCATACTTAAGAAAAATAAGTCCAACTAGAATAATAAAAACTTGTCGTAATATATCGTATATAAAAATGTTAGTGTTATATTCCTCGTTTTGAAAACCTTAAAATAACGTCTAGTAGTCGCATAAATAAACCTTGGTTCGTACGTACTTTGTTAGTTAAGAATAAAATCCTTGAATAAGAAATCTAGAAAATATATCATTTAGTACGTAGTTATATTATTTTCTAGTAGTGACTAAATATATATATATAGTTTTGACGATTTTAAAACGTGTAATAACTTGGTCGTTTTAAGTTCATTTTCCTCGTTCTTTATATCCACGGATTCGTCTTAGTATGTACTAATATATTTTCGATAGATCAGCTCCTCTAGGTTACGTTTAACACCTCTATTTGTCCGTCGAAAATTGTCAAACAGCATGCAGTTTTTCAGAAAAATAGTTTTCGTCAATTAACTTGCAAAAATCATAACTTCTTCGTTATAAGCTCGTTTTAATCCGTTCTTCCGCCCACGGCTTTGTTTTTGAAAGTATTTTCTAAATCTTTGGTCAAAAATTACCCATCACCTACTGAGTTTCCCACGTTTAAAAAATAGTGACAGTAGGTATATGTAATGTTTCAAAAACCATTTCTAGGGTTCCAATCTTGTTCCAACTTCAACCAAACCACTTTCAATCACCATAAAACTAGTCTAATCCTACCATACACCTTCTTAGGGTGTCATGGGTTCCTAAACATCATAAATCAAGTGGATCTAACAAGGATCTAACTATAATCAACTTCTATGGCTCAAAAATTATATATGTATAAAATGGAGTGGTATAAATAACATATGCATGTAGATCTTATATATATATCATATGAACATTATAAAAACTTGGTAAAATTATAAAAATGAATTTCATACACTTACTTGAAAGATTAGTGAGCTTATGGAGATGAAAACTTATAAAACCTTTTGTTTTTATCACAAAACCCTAACTAGAAATACATATGAGACTTAATTAACACTTGATCTTGAAAAATTTATGGATTCTTGCTTGTTTTTGAGCTAAGGTCGAGCACCCAAAGAGAGAAAAAGGAATATGTGTTGCTTTTTAGATCTTGGAAATGAAATGTGTATGAAGTATTCTTGTATATATATTATATATATTGAGTTCAATAATGCATACATAAATGCTAAGGTGATTTTTCAAGTTATGTAAGAAAAGGGGATGGGGGGGGGGGGGGGCTGCATTTTATGAAAAAGGGAAGAAAACATGTAGCTAGTGTAAGATAGTTGGTATAATTCTTGTATTATTATGTATATATTAATAGTTTTAGGGAATACCGGGTACCGAGTTAACTAAAAATAAATTTTAACGGAGTTAACCGGGACATAATAAAGTCATAAAAATTGTAAAAATATGTTGGGTATAAATATTGAGTGTTTGGATGGTTATTGTTTAGTTTTTACGAAAACTGTCGTAATTAAATTAGGCGTACGATATAAATTAAATAAATTTCCAAAATACCAGGTAAATTAATAATATAATTTATATATTATTAAAATGAATATAAAAATATATTATGATCATAGTCGGGAGTGTCGGACGTGTTAGTCACATTATTGGTCGCATGTTAACGTTTATTTAAAAATAAACATACGTAAAAAGTCAATTATACCAAAAATAGAAATTGGAATATCCTACGAGTGGAATAGTATACAAATGCTATTGTAATGATATGTAAGCCATTTCTAGTCCATATGAAGTGTCTCTACTGATGATGCATGAATTCGCAGGTTACGCGAATTTAATTACCCGTAAACTAAATTTACAATGAAATGAGTAAAGTACATGAATAGTATTTTCTCTTCGGAGATGAATAGTGCCATGTAAATAGTAAATTTTCTGAACTCTTCTCGAAA